>JAHWFP010214287.1:0-13307 GCA_023313725.1 Lithobius niger | reverse complement strand
ATAATGCCAGTATTGAGATTCTGATGAATAGATGGCTAGACTAACTAAAAATGCCACCATACTATTGCATTCATGCTCTTCTTGGGAAATCATGGATGCCTAAAGTGGAGCTCAAGTCAGAATCTTTTCGGTTGGACACAGCTGCCATTTCGCCTTGTGCCGATGATCTGTTACCTGCAGAAAAAAAATCGACCAAAAGGAGGCCGGATGGGGAGGGTCCGGGTGGTGGGGGTGGTGCTTGCCGCCGTTGGGAGTTTGAAATTTCCTCCCTCGCTGTCACCCTGTTCACTTCCATCGATTTGTTGCTAAGGAGACTGTTGTGATCGATCGCTGGAGGGGCAACATCCTGCCGTTTCCACATTTATGCATTGCCAACTGAATATTACACATCTTCTTGGCCAAGCAATATATTCAGTTGTTTGCGAGCATCACTCTGAAACGGCTATGCTAGTTTATAGCAGATATTAGCGAAGGCAAGCGACGTTACCAGAAAGAGGCTGAATGTATGGTGTGAACAATGGAGCACCAAGAACGGGTAAAAAGAAGGTGGAGAGGCTGAATGTATGGTGTGAACAATGGAGCACCAAGAACGGGTAAAAAAAAGGTGGGGAGGCATTTATGCCCACCCAATCCCAACCTAGGAGAAAAATTCAAGAAAACTGAAAAAGAAGGCATTTTTTTTTGCAGTTAAATAATCGTAAATATGAGTGTTTGGACATTTCAAACCACTATACATTTCTGACATTTATGGCTTTGCAAATTCCAAGGGGCTTAGGGGCTTAGGGGCTTACAGCACTCCTGAAAATCACTGGAGGCCTAGATGTGGTTTTTTCCTCCCCCTTTCCCTCTCCTGAACCACAAAAATAGGCTGAATAGGCTTCGGATAAAACGCTATTAGCCTAAATCATGTAATCGTCTGGAAAAAATATTCCGTGTACAAGTTAGAAAACACGAATTTTACGGCAAATAATAAAACGCCTCCTTTATATTATGAGTATGTATTACTAATTAAAAATTTCCTTGTAGTATGTTATTAGACTGAAAAAAATCCCTTCCCTCACTCAGGTCCCTGACATATGGGGTGAGAGAAGAGGGGGGAGGGCAATTAAGCAGTTATAGCCAGTTGACAGCTAGGTCGTTAACGCCAATCTCCGTCACAGTGCACTGACACCGGTTGCCACTGCGTCTCACATTACAGATATGTTAAACAAACCTCAAATAATTCTTGGGTGTTTCACAAAAAACTTTACTAGTTAGCACCCCTCAAAATCAGGATAGGACAGAAATTAAAGCTAATGAAGCGGGAAGATTACTGTCCTCTCCTGGTCCTGAGGGGTGCTAACTAGAAAAGTTGGCCTTAGAAAATGTTGGGTCATTAGTTTTTTGTGGACCACCCTGTATTTGTATATCTGCACCTCTTGAAAAAGTTGCAAACCCCCAGAGAGAAGGTCACGCTCATTGCCCAAAGGATGCTCTAAGTTTCGCGGAAGATGGACACGGCGACCAGCACTACAGTCATGCCGGACTGTAAGTGTAGCCGGCGGCACCTATGAAATTCCTGCGGGATATCACCCCCCCCCCCCCCCCAAGGAGGAGCAGTTCTTTATGACCCATTCCTTCAGTTAGGCCACTGACATATGTTATGGCTCATTCCCTCAGTCAGGTCACTGACGCATGTTATGAGCCACTGCTTTTAGGAATTCGGAACGTCCTATCTGTTATTTACAGTCTTCTCCCAAACCATTCCATCTGGTTTGGCACAAATTCTCTCATTTTTCCTTGATGAAATTTACTAGTTACAGTTTTACAGCTGCGGTGCTAAATGTAGCACACGTAGTTGTGACTCAATACGCCACCTTTTCCGTGCTTCGCTTCGGAATTGGTGAGTTAATCTTAGTGAGCTATTCCACTAATATTCAGCAACAGAAGCTACAAAAGTAAGCTGTTAGATCAATACTGAACCGACCTTTTAAGGAACATAGTTTGTCTTTGTTCAAGATGAAAAAAAAATCTCCCTGTTAACGAGCTTATTTATTACAGAGGTGGTATTCACATTTTTAAAAACAGATCGTCAAATAAGTTTTTCAGATTCGGTTTTGCCATTCGTGGTCATAACACTCGTAACGCTTCAAACTGTCACACAAGTTTGACCGGACTGAAATAAGTAACTTGTCATTAGCGGGCCAAACTTCAAGGATTTGGAATTCAATCCCAATAAATATTAGGACTGCCACTAGTGTGTCTCTTTTTCGTAAGAACTTTTTTACAGAAGTGATGAAAAATTCTTCCCTTTTACAGTAATAAAGTCTTTCTTTCTTTGTGTTTCCTCCAGATCATTTCTTGGTTTATTTTTAGGATTTCCTGTGTTCTTATTTTTATTTTTGCTTTGCTTAATTTTTTGATTTTTTTTTTGTCTGAAACTGTATGATTTTACTCGTTATTTTTGTAGTGTGATGCAGTTTTTTATTTTCTTATTTTACATTTGTGTTTTTCGGTATTTTTTTATTGTTTCTCCTGGAGGGGGGGGGGGAGATGAGGCTTAATGGCGCGTCGACAGCTTGGTCATTAGCGCCAACCTCAGTCACAGGGCTCCAAAAGACTCATGTCTTCTTTTAGTTGACATTCTTTATTTGAAAATTGTAAATAAAGTCCATTTCATTCATTCATTCATTCAACATCCCCTGAGCATTAATGCCGTCCATTTCACAGTGGTGCTTGACAACAAGCTTGTTCATGTGCCATGAGGCACCATCGACTGTTATCACGAAAGGTAACGAAAGTGGAATCGGTACAACGAAAACCCACTTGAATCGTAATGACAAAGATGAAAAGAATATGACCGTGGAGATTAAGCCTCAATCCCCCCCCCCCCCCCCCCCATTATATTATTTCCAGGGGGTGTTATTTCCACATGAATTTCCGCATGTTATCCAGGGCATGTTATTTCCAGGAGTTATTTACACCGGGGATATTTATATTTTGGAGGTTTGTCGCACTCCCAGCTAAATCCATGGTGCCGTAAGATGAGAGGGACAATTTTGCTAGGTAATTCCAATCGTAAATTTCTTGGATATTTCACGTGCCACAATCGACATGAACACGAGGTATCACAGGACCCTTCTCTTACCGAAAAAACCACAGGACAGGCCTGGACAAGAACCTTTAAACTTCACATGCTATTTGATCTTGCCCACGCGACGTTTGGGGGTCACCAGCATCCGTATGTTTGTCCGAATGTCTCTAGCACACGGGACAGTCATGCTAACTAACAGGCTACAACGCCTCATGGGGCGGGAGGGGAAGAAATAAATCACAAGGTGTGGAGGCCAACAAGCAAAGCTGCTTTCCCTCCTTGTATGTTTGCTTGTGATCTTTAGATCACCACTGAGAAACATTGAACAGTTACTTAGCTCGGCTAGAGCCTGTAGCCAGTACCCGCCCCGGTAGCGCAGTGGTTAGAGCGCCCGGCTAGTAAACGGGATGTCCTGGGTTCGAGTACCAGTCGGGGCAGTAGTCTTTTCTTTCTTTCTCAGACTAGTGTATTGTGTATCCTCACAAGGACAGTCTTTAATGCTGACTGCTTGCTTCATTGGGATAATGTTTATGCTGGGAAATTATGCTGGGATATTTTTTTCCAAGGTTCCGTTACGTGATCACTAACATTACACAATCACATTCCTTCCTTGGTTTCATTCATTCCTCGCACGTCTTAGGATTAAAAAAAACCAAGAACGTTGTGCGTATTTTTTGCTTCATGCATTCAATTCGTGTGAATTCTGTGATAATCGTGGTGCATTCTGTACTCCATTGGCATTCCATTTTGGCTCTCCTCAAGTCAAAATTTTGTCCGGTTTTTGTCTCCTTTAGGTCATTTTTTGGCGTCGCACACTGAACCTAACTAACTAGGATTATAAAGGAAAACTGAAAATAAGCCACCAGCGAAAATCATACATGAGAATAACGTAGTATACAACAAGTTACCTTTATGCACCTATGTTTCATTCAAGTGATGTGACCCGGATTTGTCCTGGAGAAACAGTTCATCACCAGATCACTCCCACACCACCTTAACCGTTATGGCCGATTGTCGAAATCGTTAGATAACCTAGTTAGGCCGCCCCCCCCCCTACCCCAACGATGGGGCAAGGTAGCCTAATGGTTAGCACGACCATTTCATGTGCAAGAGGTCCCGGCCTCAGCCACCCCTGGTATTTTCGGGAAGAGAAGGACCATGTGATGCCTCGTGCTCATGTCGTTTGTGGCATGTAAAAGATCCTAGGAATTTCCGATTGGAATTACCTAGCAAAATTGTCCCACTTCTTCTGGCGCCATGGCTTCGGCTGGGAGCTCGGCAAACCTACAGTCCCCCCCACCCCCCACCCACGGGGGGGGGGGGGCGGAACTATCACTGACAGATCACTGCCGTATCGCCTTTACTGCTACAGCCACATCGAAATCGTTAAAATCCCTAGTTACAGCCTCCCCATCCCCTGCCAGGTCATTGCCATACCACCATTGCCGATATGGTCACTTGTGGAAATAGTGAAATTACCTAGTTACAACTTCCCCATTCCCTTTTGCCAGATCACTGCCATACTGCCTTTACCGATACGGCCACTTGTCGTAATCGTGAAATTGCCGAATTACAGCCCACTTCCTGCCAGATCACTGCCATACCACCATTGCCGATATAGTCACTTGTGGAAATCCTAAAATCACCTAGGTACAACCTCCCCATCCCCTTCCCAGAACACTGCCATACCACCATTGCTGATTTGGTCACTTGTGGAAATCGTGAAATTACCTAGGTAAAAACTCCTCATCTCCTTGCCAGAACACTGCCAGACCACCATTGCCGATATGGTCACTTGTGGAAATCGTGAAATTACCTAGGTAAAAGCTCCCCATCCCTTGCCAGAACACTGCCATACCCGTTGCTGATATGGTCACTTGTGGAAATCGTGAAGTTACCTCCGTACACCCTCCCCATCCCTTTGCCAGATCACTGCCATACCGCCTCTACTGCCACTTGTCTAAATCATAAAATAATTACCTAGTTACAACCCCTGCCACCTCTGGCCACTTCTCACGATCGTTAAATTACCGAGTTACATCACCCTCCCCCCGGTAGCTGTAACTCGGTAATTTCACGTATGTGATAAGTGGCCAGAGGTGACAGGGGCTGTAACTAGGTAATTATTTCATGAGTTAGACAAGTGGCAGTATTGGTAAAGGCGGCATGGTAGTGATCTGGTGAGGGGTTGGTTCGCCGGTTCGAATCCGGGTCACGTCACGTGAATGAATCGTAAGTGCAGAAAGGTGGCTTACAATACTACGTTATGGCAGTGTACGATTTTTGCCGATGGCTTACTTTCATTTTTCTTTTACATTATCTACGGCAATTTAGGTCTATTTATTTCACCCTTAACAGGCAGTTATTAATCTTACTTAACTCTATGATGCTCGCCAATTTGAAGGCCAATGAGTAAAGTGAGCACTGAGCAATACGCTATAGTGTCCGCGGCCTATCTTGAGTTCGCGCCAGAACGAACACAGATAATAGATTGTATATTTTTGGTAGCAGAGTGCCTTGTTGATATCCAAGATGGTTACAAAAACAATGACAGCCGTTGATTAAAGCCGCTTCCTCCAGGAAGACGTAGCCGCTCATAAAATACCTGCAGGACTCAAGATGCACTGCGCACACAATAACTACGTGAGAATAAACCAGTTCCTGAGTTGGAGCTCCAAGTGCACTTCTCAGAAGTTGCTGAAGATTCTGGATGTTCTCATTCAGAAGATGCATTAACTCCCAGATCTCCCCACTCAGTAATCCTACGATCACTGTATCACCTTTACGATGTAAATATTTTAGATTGTTGAAGTTCACGAAGGATATGCAATTTTATGGAACTGGTGTTTGGTCTCTTAAGTGACCCTGATTGACGTTCCACGCTCACATAAACGTAGTATTTGACAGGTCAATAGCTGCTCTGATTTTCAGATCATTAATTATTGATTCACATTTCGGCTTCACTGAATTTGGCGGAGTGCGCGCGCGTGCGATATAATTTATTTACTGGAAACCGATGTGAGCAACTGTTGATCAAGTTAGCAGTGTGTGTTTATAACTCGCTTTGCTGATTCTAAGCAAATCAAATCGTCAAAATGGCATATAAGGTCTGATCAAATTATGAGAATTAATTTGACATAAGTAGTTTATTCATTTCCCGTAGGTTATAGCTCCCCTCGTTCTGTTAAAACTACGAATACTTTCAAAATTCCCTTCGAAATTAGGCAGGGAATTGGCCAACCGTCACGGCTTGCTGGAAGTAACGGCGTAGCCTAATGTCCTTGTACTTCTAGCCTATGCGATTAATGCCCGAACTGTAAATTCATTAAGGCTTCTGTTTAAAGGGATATACCTCCCAGTGCCATTTTTCTCGATCCTCCACATCAAGTACGGCCCCAAAGGTCTATTTCCTTACCGTTAGTCTTTCCCTTGCTAAAAATCCTTTTTTAAATGTGGCGTCTAGGAGATTTTCTGTTGAATATAATGGAACTTTATTTACTAACGATCCGTCACTAAATGATGCATTGCGCGCGTACAATAATCATGACGTTTCATCTCTGTGTGTACATCTACTAATTTTCTAATAATTACCATGAGATCTAAAATCTAATAGACTAATGCCAAATTCCAATAGATCGCCGAAGCAAAATTATAAGACACTAGCCTAGAAAATTATAAATTGTGATTTTAAAATACGAGAATCATTCCGGTTTGTGACGACACAATCGTTGACTTGATTCTGTCTCGTGTACTATTCACAAACCCAACCGAGACAGCAGCTATGCGAGGAACGCAGCTACCACCCCAGCCGACCTTGGCACTGTAATTGCTCGGATGATGATCTGCGCGTAGCTGTAATTTGGCACGCGGAATGTTATAAGGCAGGCCGGGTGTCCCTTTAAGTTCAAATTGGTCAAAGCCAACGTCGAAAATAAATATTTTTTACTCGCATTAAGAGCCTATGGCTCTGTGGCTTTCGTGCACTTACCTGCGTGTGGCTGGCTGAGTGGCGTTTTTCGGCTGAGCAATGGCACAATTCTGTTTAGTTGCATGTAGAACGCGTTTATCTACTCGATCATTAGTTACTTAAGATTATATAAGGGTGAAGGAAACCGTAAAAAAAAAAAACTGTACATAACTCAGCTTGGAAAGATTTCTCACCCCGACACTATTCCGTGTCTTTAACTCAACATTTGCAGTAGCGTACCGTAAAGCGACAATTAACAGCCTTGGAAATGCTAGGGCCCAACCCGCTAAAATGCTTTTAAAGTCAGAAACCGTGAAATTATCTAGTTACAGCCCTGCCCCGTGGGGGGGGGTGGGGGTTGTAACTAGGTTATTTCACCATTTCTGACCTTAAATCATTTTACAACGTAAATTTTCTGCAAGAAATTGACTAAAAGCTTCATAATAATAATAATAATATATAGAGACGATGCTCGAGGCATCCACCCACCCAAATTCCCCAGCGGCAGATGTTAAGTGGAAGAAGTACCACCATTATTACAGTTGTTTTTTGCCGCATGAGGGAGGAAACCGGAGTACCCGGAGGAAACCCTCGTGCAACGGGCGGGAAACAACCGGAGAAAAACCCGTACATATACACTTCCCATCGCCAGGATAGAACCCGGGTCTGTACGAAGCCAGAGATGTACACTGGGACCAGGACGCCTATCGAATCTGACGCCCCAGTGCTCGCAGCACCCGTACATTCAAAGAAATCAATGTTTCCTTCCCATAAATAATATTTTTTCTGCACCAAAATTAACTAAATTCCTGAACCAATGACAATAAAGACATTGCATTAATACTAGACCGAACCCAGAGCACGTGTACACGTGAATGATCGCATAAACGCCGACTTTTCCGCGATAGAGTCAGGCTCAAACGCCCTTCGCCCCTGAACAGAAAAGAATAGTAGTAAGATTCTAACACTCGTGGGTGTTAAATAGAGGATGTATGGTATAAATAATGCAGGGATGCTGCCGGTGTGAAAAAATCTGAAAAATGCGAAAATTTGCCAGTGGTAAAAAAAATGTGAAAAATACGAGTGTTGGTATGAACAAAAGGCAAAACGCACTAACGAAGTAAAAACAATCAACTTATCAGCCCTAATTTTGGGGCAAGAATTACGAAGGCACGTCTGTGGTTAGAATACGGGGAGAAAAAATTGACTGGTTTATGGATGGAGTCGCCTTCAATTCGCTTTGGCTCTCTTCAGTGAAATTATAGAGAAATAGAGAAAATACCATGGTTACTGGAAAAGAATGAAAATTATTAAAGAACTGTGATGCTGGTGTGGTATATGAAAACGAAGAAATAATGATACAAAAATGAAAAGTAGGTATGTGAAAAATGTGGAAAAAAAAAAACGAAAAGTGGTAATGGGAAAAAATGTGAAAAAAGCTGGTACTCCCGGCAGCACCCGTGATAAAGCAAAGAAACGGAATGCCAAAGTAACTTCTTATTTGAAAATTGCATTTTGTGCACAGGGGTGACCGGGGGGGGGGGAGGGGGGTAGAAGAGCTGTCTGTCCCCAGGCCCATGCTTCAAGGGGGCCCCGCCCCCAGCAGCCCAAGCTAAAACACAAAACTGTAAAAGATATGTTTAGCTCCCCCGTAAAAATAAGTCTACGGATGCCCATGAAAAAAATTTTCAACCGTTCGCCCGATGAGACCCTGGTTGCAATGCCCTGGTTGCGCAGCCAAGTATTTTAAAGGTACAAACCGCCCTCCTCCGCCACGTGTTTTAGGAAACGTTTCTTAAAATCTAATCCCGGTAATTGAAACGGCCAAATCTGCAGTCTTCACCATTCTCATATCCATAGACCCAGATTGATGATGATAAATAGCATCGCCGTAAATCTCTGTTTAGTTTTACTTCGGACAGATCTGTTGCTTAATGGACGGCCAAATCCGGAGCCTTAATATTATGGACTGCCACCACACCAAGACGTGCGTGGCAAGCCTGTTAGCGCTAAATAGTAGCTATATAATATATTTCGCGGGCCAATGAAAGTGTTGTTCGCTGGTGATCGTGAAAGCGCCATGAAATAGCAGCGAAGTGTGCTACTCGATGCAGCTCCCGATAGAAATTTAAATCAGAATTAATATCGCTCGTTCCGAAAATGAATTACTTTAGTTGTGCGCGTGATTAAATACGTCAGGCGATCGTACGAAATTAAGGGCGTCTTAATGGAGTTGGACTCGCTTCCCCTCGTTGGTGAACTGGCGTGTATAAAGCGTGGAATCGTAAAAGCTGGAAATTTTATTTCTGGTACTGGAAGCAAAGTTATGAAAAGTGACAAGTTTAGTACATTCGGGCGCAGCGAAGGAGAGCACTTAGAAACAGTTAAATGGCCCATACCTCGTCAGTTATAGGAATTTACAAAATAACGGCGATGAAATCATTTTCCTTTCAAGGAAAGACGAGTTAGATATAGAGCTAATCAAGTTGAAAAATGAAATGAACTTCATGTTTTTTCTTAAAGTGCAAATTAAGACGGCCGACACTGGAATGTCTTATACTGCATCATATGCAATTACCGTTTTTCAGAAAGAATGCGACATATCCCTTTTTGTTACAGTACTATTTCTTTGAATAGAAGTAATCTTAGAACCTTTTGAAGGACCAAGTGGCAGATTTTAAGTGGAAGGTACCACCACCAGGATAGTTGTCTTTTTTTTTGCCGCATGAGGGAGGAAACCGGAGTACTCGGAGGAAACCCTCATGCAACGGGGCTGGAAACAACCGGAGAAACACCCGTACATATACACTTCCCTTCCCAGGATCGAACCTTGGTCTGTAAGAAGCCAGTGGTGTACAGTAGGGACCAAGACGCCTATTGGGTCTGACGCCTCAGTGCTCACAGCTACCCGTGCACCCTCACAACCATGTAGAGATGATTGTAGGGGGGGGGGGATTGAGGCTTAATGGCGCGTCGACAACGTGGTCATTAGCGCCAACCTCAGTCACAGTGCAGTGGTCCGGGTTGCCACTGCACCACACATTACAGAGATATTATTCAAACCCCTAATCTAAATCTTGTCATGCATCTGTACCTCCTGCAAAAATTGAAAAACACCGGACAGGAGGACAGACTTATCGCCCAATTGACGCACAATGTCATGCGGAAGATGGAAACGACGACGAAAACCATCAAGATGGCAACAATCAACAAGGAAGTGCCGGACCGTAAGTGGCCGCCGACACCAATAACATTCAGGAGGGTCAACCCCCCGCAAAAGGAAACAGTGAATAAGTCGAGTGTGACCAATGCGCAAACGGGCCAACACCACCTCCTCACGGCGACTGCGGCGACACGCCGAGTGCCATTCCTCAACAGTGCCTTTAATAGCTCGTAATTTATTGCTGATTATAGAGATCAACGCTTTGTTATCTTCGCGTAAGGACTCGTTTACGCAACCACTCGCTTTTGCATTCTCGCAGATAGAAGCTAGAAATCGCCTCAAATTCCAACATGGCGGCGGTTTTATGTTTGCCGCCTCGCAACGAAAACAGAAAATAACTTGAGTTCAGAAGCGTTTGTGAAAATTGTTTCGTCAGGAGGATTTCTTTACATTATTGGCACGGATTGTAAGACTGCAAGTATTTACTCAACGATGTCGGATTTAGCTAATCCATTTAGCGTTGTTACCAGGCAATGTCACCTTTGCCATCGCGATTGAGTTCTAGCTGCGAGAATGCAAAGGCGAGTCGTGCGTAAACGCGCCCTAACAGTGGTTGTTTTCGTCCGAATTCCAGTCACTGTAGAGTTGTCACGTTTTTTGGTGTTGTTCATTTTCGTTGACGCTCACAGCCTCGTCCGCTATGTTTGATATGCAAAATTTCTAGGAGTGATCAATCGATTACACGAATTTCAACGTTCGAGTTTCCGGCAGTGAGTCATACACCATGTTTCTGACTGGTCTGGAGGCTAAAGGATTATATAAAATAATTACGCGGGGCGTTATCCAGAGCTTCTTCCTGCAATGAATCCGCAACAGACAAGCCAAGACTTAATCCGGCCACTGCACTGTGACTGAGGTTGGCGCTACTGATCTTGTTATCGATGTGCCATTAAGCCTCAATCCCCCCTCCCAAGATTTAGTATTAAGTTTGGCTTTAAGATGCTGACCATTCTTGACACAAAGTAACACAGTCATATTTCATACGGCCAATCCGATGTTAAAAATCATTATAACCCCCACGTGACGAGTGAAATTCAAGCTTGCGCCCCAAGACTCAATACTCATTACCGCCCTCCCGTCCTGTAGGATTTGGTTAACATCTCCGTAATTCATAAAAGACACTGGAGCCAAAAGCACATGCGACAAGAATCAAACACTAATATTTCGATACCAACGTGTGTACACGCGGTATCTTTATCAGAGTAATAATAACAATAAAAGTAGCAGATACACAGTGGCATCTGCTACGGACCGTTCTGTTAGACGAAATATTTGGTGTTTTATTGTTATTTTTATTCTGATGAAGATACAGCGTGTACACACCTTGGTATCGAAATATTAGTGTTTTATTATTGTCGCATGGGCTTTCTGCTTCAGTGTCTTTTATGAACAGTGCTGCTCAAAACCATTTCTGATTCTCTGTAATTTGTGGCGCAGTGGCATCTCAGGCCACTGCACTGTGACTGAGGTTGGCGCTAACGACCCAGCTGTCGATGCGCCATTAACCCTCAAACCCCCTTCCCCCCCTTCCCTCCTCCCTATAACATATCCACCAAATTTGGTACTATTTCAACCATTTTTTAGATGAATTCTTTTAACCCTCGTTCCAATTGTCCAGTTATGAGTTCACACCTGTAACTTCCAATTGTCAGCATAATTCGGCAATCAGCATCAAAAGGTCAGTTTTTATATAACTATAATATTTACACTTTTCAATTTTATCCCTCAAACTTCCCCAAACGTCCTTACTTTCTTGCAAACCTTAATGTCACCCAGCCCCCACTATTCAGGCGAGCCTTATACCATGCGCAATGGCTGTTTGCCGTGACGTCACCATGAGTTAGCCAATGACGAACGAGAACAACGGCTGTTTGGCCGTCTGATTGGACTAGCCCAGTCACGTGATATGCACGTCACAGCAAGCAGACCCATCATTCCTTCAAAATTGAACCACGACTGGCATTAACTTTATTTCAACTTAGGCATATAACAGAAAATAGCAAATTAGTCACGTTTTCCCCGATCCAATCCCCAGTTCATTCCCGTTCCAAATCCTACAACCCCCAACATCCATGTAGTCACTGACCCAGTAGACCTGCTGCGCGTGGCCCTACATAGAAAGCATATTAAATGAATTTACAATTTACAATATACGATTTACACAAAATTTCATGGCGATGTCACGGTAGAGAGCCGTAAATTGAGTAAAAGCCTGAAATGTGCACAAAAAACAAGAAACGACGTGTCGAAGAAAACATTCTTCGTCATCAAATTTTTTTTACAAAAAAAAAAACAAAAAAAACTAAAATTACATGGGCTGAGTCATCCTCACATCAAAATACATATATAAATTTAAACGAAAACCGCAAAAACCTCATAAAGTAAAATTTTAGTTTAAATTTATAAAAGTGTCCGCGGCCTATCTTGATTCTCCGCAGAACGAACACACATCATCGATTGTACGTTTTCAGTAGCAGAGTGCCTTGTTGATAGCCAAGATGGTTACAAAAACAATGGCGGCCATCGATTAAAGCAACCCCATCAAGAAAGACGTAGCCGCTCACAAAATACTTGGAATGACTCAAGATACACCGCGCACAGAATATGTATTTTGTTGCAGGGATGACTCGGGCGTACTTTGCCACGCATAATTTTAGTTTTTTTTTTTTTTGCAAAATATCTGATGACGAACAATGTTTTCTTCAAAACGTCTTTTTTTTTGTTTTTGTGTGCCCATGTTAGGATTTTGCTAAATTATACTGCATAAGCATAAGTGTTTCTCTCTGTATATAGTGGAGGGCCGTGGCGCGTGGTGTACAACCGTGGTAAATTAATCTGCATAAATCACTATAAACAATAGATAATTCATTAAGCCTAATTACCCATCGCGACCGTGGACAAGAAATAACGTAGTGTAAATAAGCCACCTGTACCACATTTTAGGAATGTACGTTTCAGTCAAGAGACGTAACACGCATTCGAACCCGCGAATCATCACATCGCACATCACTCCCATACCAAATAAATACAGATGCAAACCTATT
>JAHWFP010214285.1:0-45925 GCA_023313725.1 Lithobius niger | reverse complement strand
CAGTCTGACATTTAAGTCCTAAAGGCGATGTAAATAGGTTTTCATCCTTATTTATTTAACACTTCTCGAACCCATTTGGCCTTCAGTCTTGTTTATCCCTATTTCATGCTTTTTTTGTTAAATTACTCACGCCATAAGGTTCTTTGTGTGTGCCGTGCAAACAAACTCAACGTCGAACAACTTTCCCAATCATTTTTTTTTAAGCGAAGTGTTATGATACGGTTGTTCCTGGTTGAGTATCCGCGGTATGAACGGTGAGGTCACTTCTGAATCGAGTTACAACCAATAAACACAAGCACAGATTCCTTCATCAAACAAGGAACAACAATGTTGTCAACAATGACATGTTTGTCGCATTGTCGACCTTTTGCGCAAAAGAACGTCAGCATGATTCCTTCTTTGTTGTGTGCATGCTATACCATTGTTGTCGGACTGATCGTGAAATTGGGTGACAAGTATTAGTAAAGGCCTTTATTGTAAGGTTTGACCCCCCACCCCCAAACCTCCCATGTTAAAGCAAAAATTTCGATGCTTAATTTCTCTGCTGTCTTTCAACATTTTCCACTCAAATTTGGTATACAAGTTTTATTGGACTTGGTGAACATGAGAACCAACTTTTATTAATTTCCGATTTGACACATCGGAGATCTGGACTTGAGCTGGAATTGTGATTTTCATTTTTGGCTTCTTGTTCTTGGCTAGACATTTTTCTGCTACACTCTCTACAGATCAAACTAGTTGTCCTACAAAGCTGATTCTTAGATCATTTTACAGGTATTGCTCTGTAGATGTGCCCTTTCCATAAGGCCTTTTCTAATTGGTCAAGTGGTTCAAGGGTTAGGGAGCTCTAAATGACCAGAGTGATTGTTTTACATTGTTTTCAACTTTGTTATTATTCAACAATGCCAATCAGCAAACGCCAGACACATTTTAATCAAACAATCAAACAATGCTGGTGAGCCAACAATTCACCCGCACGTGAAGGGGAAGGATTATCCTTATTACCATTTTGATTTATAAAACGAATTAGCGTCACACTCTCGTGTTAAAGCTAAAATGTCCGTTGCATTTTAGCTTGCCGTCCTATATTACAAATAACGGACAAAGCCGCTAATACAGAGCTGTGTATAAACCAAAAGAAAAACGTGCACTGAATGAGCAGCGAAGCGAGCGAAATCAGTGCATTTGCAAAGAGTACAAATAGAAGCAAGACGCAAGACTTAGATTAAATATTAAAGGGTTTGTTTCCTTATTGGTTGTGCAACCCGTAATTGATAAAGATACAAAACATTAAAATAAGCTAATCTAAACACTAACACGAATTACACTAACACGAATTAGTAAACAAAAACGAACTCGTTTGATGCTGAAGGTAAGGTTTCACTGATTCGAAGTCAAAACAGCAAAGGAACACAAAGAAACTATCCAGTAAGGTTTCAGATACTGCAGTGTTGCTGTACTGTTTAGTCCACGTGAAAACTTACTGCTGTATCCAACCATTAAAAACATAAATACAATTAAAGTCAGAGCTCAAATTTCAAAACTTTTCATGCCCAAACAAAGGAATAAATAAATACAGATGCAAACCTATTTACGTTGCCTTTTGGACTTACACGTCAGACTGCCTGAGCGGGGAATCGAACCCAGGGCCTTTGCAATCAAAGGCTGAGCTTCTACCGCTGAGCCAGACTGACACGGCCACTGACATGTAAGTCCAAAAGGCAACGTAAATAGGTTTGCATCTGTATTTATTTATTTCTTGTGAGCCTTTGGCTTTCCCGTCCTTAATCATTATTTCACGTTTAAGTGTTCCATTCGTTTCACTTGGAGGATGGCGCGGCAAATAAGCGTCCCTCCAGTGGCGATTGGAAAGTGTTTGTTTATATGTATATATGCACGTGTTAAATGCTGCCTATGGACGTTTCCTTTGAAAAAAAAAATTGGCCGTGTCAGTCTGGCTCAGCGGTAGAAGCTCGGCCTTTGATTTCAAAGGTCCTGGTTTCGATTCCCCGCTCAGGCAGTCTGACATGTAAGTCCAAAAGGCAACGTAAATAGGTTTGCATCTGTATTTAGTTATTTCTTGTGAGCCTTTGGCTTTCCCGTCCTCAAAGGAATAAAGTTACCCATTCGGCTACTTTCTTGGCTAAATTTTTTCAGTGTTCTGTCACGTCGTTTACTTCTCGTTCATCACCTTACTGTTTTCGAAGACTCGCACGAACCCTCAATTACCCGCAGAGCTGTTGTTAGCCCACTAAGACAATTAGGTTTTAAGCATTTTCCAGCGATGTCGTGTAGCCAAGTAAAATGCACCAATCATTAGCTGAAGTATCGTGTGCAAAAAAAATATTGTTAGAAAAACATTTTAATACAACAGTAAGGTTTCACGTGGAATAACAGTACAGCAACACTGCAGTATCTGAAACCTTACAGGAAAGTTTATTTGTGTTTCTTTGCAGTTTTGACTTCGAATCAGTTAAACCTTACCTTAAGCATCAAACGAGTTCATTTTTGTTTACTAATAGGATATCAACCAGCTTTCGAAGGATGAGATGTAAAAATCCTAGGGAGCGCAGCGCCGAGTATTGTTACATCTCAGGCCGAGAACGCTGGGTGATATCCTATTTATTTACCGATTTTAACATCTCAGCCTGTTCCTTATTGTTGAGCACGCGCACAACAAAGAACGAATCGTGCCGATGTTCTTTTGCTCGGAAAGCTCGACAATGGGACTGTGCGGGCAACAATGTTTACGCAGACGTTATTGTTAATAGCATTGTTCTGTGCTCGTGTTTATTGATTCCAACTCGATTCCGAAGTTCCCCATCACCGTTTTTACCGCGGAAACACAACGACGAATCGCCCCTTCGGACAACTTCTCTTAAATTTTTTTTACGCATAATATGTGATATTATACATAACAAATATATTATAGTAACAGCAGTTATATTTAATATATAAAATGTCATTAACGTTTAGAAACACACATACATGAAATCGATACACGGTCTGTAGAAGGTTACAGCACTCAGTGAAATGGGACGTGCTGTAGTACTTTGCGCTATGTGATAATTATTATCCTTCATGAGTTGAGAGTTGAGTAACTGTACAAAAATGGTGGATTACACGAAATTGTAGTTCTATAGTAAACTTAAAATATATTAAGGTGAATTTAGTAACATTACATAGAGGGAGTTACTAAGATCTGACTTGGTTCCACGCTGTAATGTGCAGAACCTCAGTACCAACTGTACTCATTCACATTATACGAAAGTATTCGTTTACACATCCCGTATTCGTGTTTGCATTAACATTTTATTTTACGTACCACATGACAGTAGCGAGATCAGCTGTAGAATATTATGGGAATGGAAACTCATAAAAACTTCCGCATTGTTCTAGTTCAAACTTCTGATGTGCAGGCTCTGATAGACAATATAATTTTTTAAGAGATGATAGAGTATATTGTTTATTGAAAAGTCATACTTACTACAACAAAATTTGGGCTAAAATCTCCATCAACATAAGCTTGTAGATTTGTTTTTAGACCTTCGTATTGATGTAATCCGTCTGAAACATAATTACAGTCACTATTCCATAAAATGATACTTCAAAAACAATTTTGCTTAACTTTGGGGGTGATATTTGTTAGGGAGATTTCACTCTAGGGCGGTTGCCCTTGCTCCTTACTCCTCCCCAACAAATGCTGAAGGTCTGATAAGTTTCCCTCCATTGTAACCTTTATTATTGTAACTGTGTTATTGCATTGTTGTGTTGTTAGTGGCTGACCATTGTTATGGCCTTCTTCTTCCCTTTTGCTGTTCTGTTCTCCTCCGTAACTCATGGCCAGGATTTAAAAGTCCTCTGCCGTATGTTAACTCTTGTTTGAGTTAGTCACCAATCCCATCCCTCAAATGCCCTGGTGAACTAGGATTTGGTCTCCTGTCCTGCCCGCAAAGATGTTCCTGCTTGGCAATTGTAAGATGAGGGTGTCCTCCCGTCAGATCGAAAACCCATCATATCGAAATGATCGAACGTCCCATGGGGTAGAAATACCGTCAGATATAAAATGTGATTTCCCCAAAAGATAGAATATTTTTTCCATCAGATAGAATTTTTTTCCCATCAAATAAAATTTTGTTTTTGTACTCACGGGAAAAAAAGGCACGGCTAACCAGTATGACATAACCAGTCTATAGGCTCACCACAAAATACAAATAGTAGTTTTTTTTAATGTTTTTTTTCTGCCTGGCGCTATTCGTATTGAGCACTGATAGGCTGCTTAAATTGCTTTCGTTTTGCATTATTAGCATTTAAAGAATTTCATTTGTTTTAGTATTGTTGTACTGTTGGTTTAGTGTTGTTTTATAATTTAGTTACTAAGCGTGACAATAACTGCTAGTATTCTTTATGGTGGCACAGAATTGTTTTAGTGCTAAATATAAACAGGACGGCCTTTGGTTTCAAATGTTGTGCGATCAAATCTTTCTCAGAGCACGTTCAAGTATTACGTCATCAGGAAAGAGGGAAGGTAGCTTCGCCAGCTGGTGGCGACTGGTGACGAGGGGGGAGGGGGTTAGCCAGTTGATGACGTTAGCACTGATATCCCAGTAAAAGGGTGGAAAAACGCAAAGAAAGGTCCTCAGAAAAACATAGGGAAATACAGGAAATAACACCCCCTTTTATAGGTGGGGGATCAGGTTAGAAATGACGTAATACGGAGGGGGGTTGAGCAATTGATGACGATCGATGACGAGGGGGAAGGGGGCGGGTTAAAAATGGTCAACTTCTTGATGACATAATACTTGAACAGCTCCTCAGGTAGTCTGACGTTTAAGTCCAAAAGACAACGTAAATAGGTTTGCAGCTGTACTTAGTGCCAAATAAACGTAGAGTTTGGAAAAAGTAGACACTAATAACATTAAATCAAGGCTTGAAAATGATCTTAATCATATTGTTTGCTATTATTTTGTAGAAGAATGGGTTGACTTTAGTTGCATAAATTTAGTTTAATTGAAAAAAACTCATTATAAATTTTTAAAAATAAGTCCCTTTATATCGGAAAAAAAATCCCATGAGATAGAAATACATTTTCCCGTCAGGTCGAAAATTTCTATCTAACGGGCCATGCGATATTTTCTATCTGATGGGTTTTCGATCCGACGGACCTGAATCAAGATGAGGGGGGGGGATTGAGTCTTAATGGCGCGTCGACAGCTTGGTCATTAGCGCCAACCTCAGTCACAGTGCAGTGGTCCGGGTTGCCACTGCACCACACATTACAGAGATATTATTCAAACCCCTAATCTAAATCTTGTCATACATCTGTACCTCCTGCAAAAATTGAAAAACACCGGACAGGAGGACAGACTTATCGCCCAATTGACGCGCAATGTCATGCGGAAGATGGAACCGACGACAAACACCATCAAGATGGCGACAATCAACAAGTAAGTGCCGGACCGTAAGTGGCCGTCGACACCAAGAACATTCAGGAGGGTCAACCCCCCGCAAAAGGAAACAGTGAGTAAGTCTGGTGTGACCAATTCGCAAACGGGCCAACACAACCTCCTCACGGCGACTGCGGCGACACGCCGAGTGCAACTCCTCGACAGTGCCTTTAATGGCCCGTAACTTATTGCCGTCCTCTCTGTCCCACGAGGTTTGCCAAAAAGCGTGTAACCTCAGACGCAGAGTTGGAAAGGCATCTGAGGGAACAAGCCTGAGATCCCTACCGAGAGGGCCAGAAAGGGCCCCTTTCGCAGCAGAATCAGCTTGTTCATTCCCTGCTATCCCAACATGGCCCGGGATCCAGCAGAAAAGCACGGTTTTCCACCGGCCAGGCAAGCGGGAAAGCAAAGCTTGGACACGTTGTGTCAAGGGGTTCCGAGGATTGTAATTCGCCAAGGACTCCAGGGCACTCATGGAATCACTAAAGACAATGAAATGCGTGCCCTGAAGGTCAAGGATCCATTCCACCGCCAAACCAAGAGCCAAAAGCTCTGCAGAGAACACAGAATAGCCTGATGGAAGGCGATGGGCAACCGTTACACCCTTACACACACAAGCACATGCCACGCCAATGTCGGACTTCGACCCATCAGTAAACAGGCGCTGATAACCGGCGTACTGAGAACTCAGCCGTCGGAACTCCTGTAAGTACCTTGCTGGTAGAGTGGAACCCTTCGGGAGGGACGCCAGAGCAAAAATGAAACTGCCACCTGGGACAAGCCAAGGGGCAACTGGCATTCTCCCAAGCCTCAAGACGCAGGGCATTTCAAAGGCTATCTCCTGACAGGACTGCTGGAGCCTATCGCGGAAATCACCCTTACCCACCCTGCGTCTACCGACTCGCAAGTCTGGCCCAAAAAACCATGGACCAAGCAGGACTGGATTGCACAGCACGCAAACGCACAGCATACTGAATGGCAAGCTGTCGCCGACGAATGGCCAAAGGTGGCTCCGAGGCCTCAGCATAGAGGCTGACCACTGGAGAAGTTCGAAAAGCCCCAGTCGCCACACGCAGGCCACTGTGATGCACTGTGTCCAACATCTGGAGAGTGGAGTCACTAGCCGAATCATAGACTATACATGCATAATCAAGTTTGCTGCGGACAAGGGCCCGGTAGAGGCGCAACATGGCAGCGCGATCGGCACCCCATGAAGTGCCCGACAGGACCCGCAAGATGTTAAGCGCCCGCAAAGCCTTGTCTTTAAGCTGACGTAAGTGTGGAAGCCAAGACAACCTGGAATCGAACACCAGACCCAGGAAACGTGCCTGTGGGACAACAGGAATTTGTGCCTGTCCCAAGTATAGGCAAGGATCTGGGTGCAGTGTTCGTTGGCGGCAAAAGTGGATGCACACAGTCTTGTCCGGAGAAAACCGGAAACCATTACTTACCGCCCAGGTCTGGACTTTGTTAATTGCCAGCTGTAGCTGCCGCTCGCAGGTCTGCATGCGAGCTGCCCGAAAGCGCAAGCCAAAGTCATCGACAAACAATGACTGGGGAACAGCAGCTTGCTGAGCAATGGGGTTGATCCCTACAGCAAACAAGACGACACTAAGAACACCACCTTGAGGCACACCATTCTCCAAGACAAACGGGCGGGAAAGAGTCGCCCCGACACGAACGCGGAAAGAACGGCCTGAGAGGTAAGCAGAAAGCAACAGTGGCATCTGTCCCCTCAAGCCATAGTTATAAAGATTACGGAGAATCCCATAACGCCACGTCGTATCATACGCCTTCTCCAAGTCAAAGAAAACCTGAACCAGATGATGACGCAGGCGAAAAGCCTCCCTCACATCTGATTCAAGGGCAACTAGATGATCGATAGTTGACCGAAACCGTCGAAAGCCACACTGGGACACAGATAAGAATCCCCGTGATTCCAACACCCACACCAACCGCTCACTGACCATCCGTTCCATAAGTTTACAGACACAGCTAGTCAGAGCGATTGGGCGATAACTGGAAGGAGAAGTAGGGTCTTTGCCAGGTTTTACAATCGGGATGACCACTGCTGTCTTCCACGCTGCTGGAATAGAGCCCTCTGCCCACACACGGTTGAACATCCCCAGCAAGAACTGCTGGGAGGCAAGGGTCAGATGTTTCAACAGTTGATAGTGAACATCATCAGGCCCCGGGGCGGAGTCATGCGACTTGGACAAAGCTGAAACAAATTCCTGCCAGGTAAAGGGTAAATTGTACTCCTCTAGCCCATCGGAGCGAAAGTCAAGAAAGCGAGCCTCTTCTCTACGCTTAATCCCGAGGAAACCAGGATCATAATGGTCATCACTCGAGACCCGCGCAAATGCAGACGCAAGACAATTGGCGATATCTGGCACAGAAGAGACCACGGTATTCGCCACCTTCAGCTGTGAAACCGGGGGAAGCACGCTCCTCCCCGAGATCTGGCGCACCTTCCGCCACACCTGCTGAGCAGGCGTGGAGCGCGTGATCGACGAAACATAAGCCGTCCACGAAGCACGTCTAGCCTCACGGATGACGTACCTGGCACGGGCACGACAGCGCTTAAACGCTACAAAGTTGCCAGTAGTCGGGCTGACCGTGAATGCACGTAACGCTCGCCGGCGGGCCTGAATGGCCTGCCCGCAAGCAGGCGTCCACCACGGAACAGGAACCCGCCGCGGCTGTGTGGACGTACGCGGGATAGTAGCATGAGCAGCAGCAAGGACCACATCAGTGAAATGAGTGGAAAGTTCATCCACATCAGAAAAGTCCTCAACCGCACGCTGAAACACAGCAGCCTCAGCAAAGGCTGACCATTCAGCACGCTTAAGCGCCCACCGGGCTGGCCTGGAAGCCACAGAACCCCCTTGTGTTGTGGACAACACAATGGGGAGGTGATCGCTTCCATGCAGATCGGCAGTGACAGCCCAAGTGAAGTGAACCGGGATGGCCAGCGAGCAAAAGGCTAAGTCCACCGCTGACCAATTGCCCGTTGCCAAGATACAGTGTGTCATGGCTCCATCGTTCAGGATGCAAACGGACCCCCTCCGCATCCACTCCTCAAGGATCCTCCCTTTGTTGTCTGTATGAGGTCCCCCCACTGGACATGGTGGCTGTTAAAGTCGCCCACCAGCAACAGAAAAGGGGCAGGAAGCTGGCGGACCAGGTCCTCCAGGTCACCAACCCCAAAGACCTCATCCGGTGGCAAATAAAGCGAACAGACAGTAATATCCAAATGGAAAGAAACACGAACTGCTACCGCCTGAAGCCTAGTGTGCAGAGGCACACTGGCATGCGGCTGAGAGTGTTGAATCAGCACTGCAACGCCACCATGTGCACGTGGCACAGGGTCAGCATCCAGACGGTAGACAGAATAACCTCGAACAACCGAATTATCTGACACCTTAAAGCAGGTTTCCTGTAGACAGCAGCACAGAGGTCGCCAATGCGACAAAAGCAGCCGCAGCTCTTCGGCATGGGTCCGATAACTTTGGCAGTTCCACTGAACGATGGCATGTGCAGGCATTAGGGCGGGCTAAAGACTGAATTATTCTCCTCAACTCCTCCTCTGGGCGATCCGAAAACATCCGAATCCTCACCCGAATCAAAAGATGGAGTGAGGTTCAGAACGAAGTTGTCCTCGGAAGGAGAAAAAAGTTCTGTAGAATTGGAACAGGAAATCTCTCCCTGTTCCATGGGCAAAGTAGTATCAAGATGTTGAGGGGACACAACGGACCCCTCAGCAAGCTGGCCGTTCAACGACAGTTTCACTTTCTCTCCTGGTGGCGACGTCCACACGGGTGGTGATGAGGCCTTACCAGCAGGAGCCTTTTTCTTCAACTTTTTCTGTGGTTCACTCCGGGCAGGCGGAGGCTTAGCTGAAGCCCCATCCTGCTTGGGAACAGTTACAGCAGCAGGAACAGCAGCAGGAGCAGAAGCATTTGCAGGCTGGGCAGATGTCGACGGCAAGGCAGCAACCGGGTCCGAAGGCCCCAAAAGACCCTGCAGAGATGGATGTTGCTGGGTCAACAAAGTAATAAGCTTGCCCACCGTCATCGTCAAAGACCTGAGCTCAGAGCGTAAATCTGCCAAATCAGCAGAGTCACTAACTGGGCCAGGCGTTGGCGCACCGCACACCTGCGCAAAAGAACGAGTCATTGCCGGTGCCGATAGCTTGGCTTTCTTTCGGGCCTCCGAGTAGGAAAGCCCGTCCTTCACCTTTAGTTCCTGCACTCGACGTTCCTCAACATAAACACGACAGTCCCGTGAAGAGGCTTGGTGCTGACCACCGCAGTTGACGCACTGCTTCGGGCCAGCACAGTCAGCGCCTTCATGGGCTGCCTGAGCACAGGAAACACAGGTAGGCCTACCTTTACACGAGCCGCTGGTATGACCGAAACGTTGACAGCGGAAACACCGCATCGGATTCGGAACGTAACTCCAGACCTTCAAGCGCAGGTAACCGGCAGTAATGTGCTGCGGTGCAACAGGCGTATCAAAGGTCAGGAAAAAGGTGTCAGTTGGCTGGGCACCATTCTCGCCTTTCCGTGTCAAACGCCTCACAGCCGTAACACTCTGTGACTTGAGTTCGTCCAGGATGGCATCATCACCGAGACCCCTCAAATCAAAGCATGTCACGACCCCCTTGCTGCTGTTTAAGGTACGATGCGGCTCGACATGCACTGGGCATGACCCCAGTGCACTCGCTTTTAAAAGCCTCTTTGCCTGACCATCGTCTGCAACTTCCACAAGGTATCCCCCAGCACGGAGCCGAGAGACACTCTTCGGATCCGAACCACAGATCCCTTTCAGTGCTTTGTGGACAGCGAACGGACCGAGTTGTGTAACATCTCGGCCCTCGCCTGTCACCACCAGGAACTTCGGGACTTGGTCCCGACTCTTACGAAAGCTTAGTAACTGGGCACCAGGCCCAACCATCTCGGGTTCCCTCCTCTGGCGCTTGCTAGTGCGGCGAGGAGGGGAAGAATTTTGGGGGGAGGGGGGAGAAGTAGTTGCCATGTAGAGCAAAAACAAGTCGCGGCGGTGCGCCCCCCAGAAAAGAAAACCCCGCGCGGCACTCGGGTGATGCAGGGCCGGAAGCCGCATATCCAGGGCCCTGCACCAGGAAGCTAACACCGCCGTCTATCTCGGTGAGGTGGCAGCCTAAGCATGCCGAGAGGCGAGGCCACCAAGGAAGCCGTACACACCACCTCCCTCGATAACCCAAACAGTTCGGGTCCGTGATGCAGATGGATACAGCACAAGCCGCCTCCCCACAACGACAGAACCCGAAAAGTCATAGCCGATTGACCTTAGGCCGGCTCGCCCAGGCCACCCGTCCTCCGGAATAAGGAGCCAAAGCCCGAAAGCCAGGATCTCCGCCTCCACGGATTACTAGGTTGCAGCACACGGCCAACATGCTGGGGGATGAGGATGAAAAGCCCAGTGGCCAGAATGGGCAAATCGGAATCAAACCCAAAAGGGGATTCAAACCGCCAAACATCCTCTAAGCAGCCACCCCGGGCCCGGTTTGTCTGGATGTCCCTTCACCTCTTTCGGACTAGTGCTTGCGACGGGTGTTAAACCTGCCCGCCATACACACCGTAGGCGCACTCGCAAACCGTAGTGTTGAGGTTGCTAGTGTTCAAGACGGACAAAAAACCCTCCGCCACGCAGACCCTTGGCACACTAGCAAACCGTGATCTTGGGTTCCCTTTTAGTCGCCTCCTACGACACGCAGGGGTACGGTGGGCTTATTCTACCCCCAGCCCACAGGGAGAATCAAGATGAGAGCCTGCCGATTCTACTCAACCTCGTTGGGCGCAACCTGGTTGGAAATGTTTCCATAGAAGCAAGGACTGTAAGTTTCACCCTTTTGTGCTTATTCCCGGGCCTCATATTATTCTCCTTGACCTTAAATCTTACTTCCCCCATGCCAGGTATTACAAGGCCAACCCGTAGATACCGTCATGTTTGACTCCTAAGTGTGTATTAACTGTACTTTGTCCCGGCACCAACAAATGTCTAAATTGGAGATATAGAAATAAAAGGCAGAGAAATAACAGTCCCTGTAAATTGCCTCCCGGCGGACATTATTTATCAAGAGTTAGAATACCAACTAACTGTCAGTTACAAAACCTTTCCACGGAAGAGCCTCTGAGCATTTTAGTTTTGATCTAACCTATCCTGGGGCCGTGACTGCTCAGGGGGATCGTCCCATAGGAATCTCCCTAAATGCAACTCGATCCCAGGTGCCCTACCATGTTAGTTTTGGCGTGAAAGCGCCCTCGAGGACCAACTCTGATTCCCTATCTTTCTGCACTAATCCTTCAGTTTCGGCAGCACCACTAGGAACTAAGCCCAGTCCTCAATTGTCGGTAGCATTGTCGTGCCTACGCCCTCAATTCTGGTAGCATTGTCGTGCCTACGCCCTCAATATTCGAGTAACATTCAACATAATAATAGCCACTGTATATAAAATTGTACAATTGAATTCAATATTACAAAGTACTGCTGAATACTGAACTGTATAAGGCAAATTTTTAAATGTCCTCGATGGTGATGTTGTTTTTAATTCACTACATCCGACAATATTCTTTAGGCTGTTTTTTAAACAGTTTTTAAGGTTTTGGTTTACAAAGTCTGCCCAGTGATTTTCGTTAGAAATTAGCCACACACGTGGTCTTCGGTATTTGTCAGGAAACTCGTTCCAATGTTCCATGAGCCTCTCACGAGTGGACAAGATGATGGATTGGTTTGTAACCAGCGCTTTGGGTCAGCAGAGCATTGCATTGACTGTAGGATCGTATAGCAAATGATTCCAACCCTTGTAGGAATCAAGGGTGCAGAATTTGATCGATCAAAGTTGTGGTAGTTGCCCTATTAATCTGATGTCGTGTCTCCATGTGGTGTAGTGCGATGCCATTTTCTTCCTTTTCACTTTTCGTGTCTTCCACGTGTTGCCTTACTCAGTTTCGTACTCCCTTTATCGTTTCCCCAATACAGACGGCATTACAGTGACCACGATCTACACGACGAACTCCTTCCAGAGTGTTAATAATGGTGTTCAGGGCTTCTTTTGGTGCTTGCCGTTGCTTTCCCTTCACTCTAGGGCCATCTGAACCCGGCTTGTTAGAACTCGCCGCTATCTGCAGAAGGTTCACGTTAATACCTTTCCTGTTCTTTACAAAAAAGTTTAAGTCACATCTTTTTTCAAGATTCTCTGAACTTTCTCGCTTGTGCCCTCTAGGTACGTGATTCCTAATCGTGGTCCAGATGCACTGGTCACTTTATTTTCCTCCGCATTCCTTCAGGGCTCATTATTCTCTTTCCCTACTGCTACTTTCATGAGCCAATTCATTCGGGCCGTGTTTACCTCAGCACAATAAAGCGGCCTTTCTTCTTATATAAGTGCACCTGTGTTATTTCTTTTGTCTTTTACATTCGGATCACTTTCTGGTACTCATTGCGGGCCACTATACGGAGCTGATAGTGATGTGCCCTGAAGTGAAGTGTATGTCCCTTTCTGTTGTTATTGTTTTGTGATATTGTTCGTCTGGGATATCTCATCACCATCATCAATCTTCGGGTTTTCCAAGTGTTCTACCAAGTCTCCCCTGTGTTCAAAGTCCAGTCACTTTTCATCGGATTTAGGTGGAATCGTGGAATAATTCATAATAAGCTAATTTTTGGAATAGATGTTCGTAATGGTCTTTGGTTCAACATTTTATAAGACCTCAGCTGTCCATGTTCAGCTTAGGCCGCCATCTAGGAAACCGCCCGAAAAGGGTTTTTTAAATATATCTCGGTAAAGTTGCTCGGGCAATAAATTCGTATTATCCAAAAATGTACAGCATGAAACTTTCTACAGAAAAGGTTCTATTAATTTTTTTCAATGATTCAGCCAATAAACGGTTTAGAATAGTGTTGAGCCAATGCTACCATCTAGAAAACTAGGCACCCGAAATTTTTTTTTTCAATATTGCATGGAAACGGCTGCATAAAAAATTTGTAATCAGAAATTGTTGAGCGTGGAATTGTCTGCAAAAAAGGTTCTATTCGTTTCTTTAAATTCAGTCAATGACTTAACGAATAAACAGTATCAAAGAGGCAATATCACGTGTATTGAACTCATTTCATATAGTAGGGTGGTTGGGGACTAAAATTATGGAATTGTACATTTTCTGTGAAAAGCATGAAATTAGGTATGGATGCACATGACGGGTAACTGGCAACAAACAGCTATGATACCAAGTTCAAAGCCCCCCCCCCCAACTAGGGAGGAAGGAGTGATTTACTCCTTAACCATCAACAAATCAAAAGCCCAGTGTGAAACTGAAACGTTCGGCACATAATTTTGGATAGTAAGAGTGATATACATATTTTACGTGTAAGCAACCCTTAAACCCCAAAACCGTCTTTAAAGTACTGTATCATCCTTCATTTGTGCGAACACTTTTTTCAATTGGTTGTTATAGGGATTTTCCTGTTCAAAATGTTTTTGTGAGCCCGCTAATAACCTTAAATGGAAATGATTAGGATTTTCTGACGATGGGGATCGATTCTTTCTAACAATTCAAACCGAAATTATTTAAATTGGATAGAGTTTTAGGCTCATTTAAAGGAGCAGAGTTAATGACGTAGCGGCGAAAGCGTATGATGATTTTCGAATTCAAAGTGCTCTTAAGAGCCCTCCAATAGCCAGAAATGAACATGTTCAGGTTTTCTGAACGGTGGAGATGTATTCTTTCCATCAATCCTAACTGAAATTGTTTAGGTTAGATAGGGACCGTCCTATGCTTATGTTAAGGTGCAGGTGCAATTGGTGTTGCAGATATTTTTAATTTCAAAGTGCTATTGTAATGCTCGTACTTGTATTTGTACCGAAGCTAAACAATTTCGGTTAGGATTGATGGAAAGAATAGATCCCTACCTTTCAGAATACTCTAAGCATATTCATTTTGGGCTATTAGAGGGCACACAAGAACGCTTTGAATATGAAAATCAACGGAGGCTTTCGCTATCAAGACATTGCCATTTCACCTTTAAATAGGCTTAGTTCGGTCCCTATCTAAGCTAAACAATTTCGATTATGATTGATGTAAAGCATACTTCCCCACCTTTCATTAAATTCTAAGAATTTCAATTTGGAGCTATTAGAGGGCTCGCAAGAATATGTTGAACATGAAAATCACTGTAAGTACCATTGTTGGTAGGGTAAATCATCCCCCTCAACTTCCCACAGGGTCTTTTTTGAACTAGCTATCATAGCTTTTTTTCCCAGTTACTCTTCATAAGCATTCATGCTTTTCACAGAAAGTGAAAAATTCCATTAATTTTGGGCCTCAAGCCACCAAACGATATGAAGTGTAATGTACAGTAGGTGCATTGAGGAACACAACTGCATGGGGTAGCCACTTTGACACCGTTTATTCACTGGATCAGTGACTCAGTTAATGGAAAAAAAGGACTAGAACCTTTTCTTGTAGACAATTTCATGCTCTGCAATTTCGGATTAAACATATTTTATGCATCCGTTTCTCTGATATATTGAAAAAACCGAATCTGGGTGCAGTTTCCAAGATGGCGGCATTAGCTCAATATTCTTCTACACCGTTTATTGCCTGGATCATTGAATCTACGTAAAACATTAATAAAACGTTTTTTGTAGAAAATTTGATGATGTACATTTCTGGACAGAACATATTTTCATGCCTAAGCAACCATTACCAAGATATATTGAAAAACCGTTTTTGGGCGCCATGTTTCTAATATGGCGGCGTTGGCTCAACATGGCCAGCTGAGGACTTTTGGTATGCTGAACATGATGTTATTACGAACATATGTGCCAAAAACAGCTTATTATGAATTATTTCGAGCATTTGATCGAATTTGACTGGACTACCAGAACCTATCGGGCTGTCAACGTAGCGGTTAAGTAATTGGTCCCTTTTCAGTTCAACTTCTGCACCGCCCCCGCCCTCCTCCCTTCTCTTGGCCGACGATATTTACCTAAAAGGTTTTCTCTCTTTGTGAAGCTTTACTTCAGAGAAGGTATGTGGGAGGCATTGTGTGGTATTTGCAATCAAGTCGTTCATTTCGTCTCTGGGAATAAACCCTTTCACTTTTACGTATTGTAGACTAAAGATTAGGTCGTTCATGGGTGTGTTTCCCATGTAAGTACCCATATCAGTGTACATTCCCGGTGCAACTAAATCATCAACTACTGGTCTATCACGCTCATTTTGTCGATGGCGCCAGTGGCATTAAACTTGCCTGCTCTGCCTACCACAATACTCCTGTAATTTTCTAAGTCCTTCAATGCCACCATTTAAGCCCTTGTAAGATTCAGTCTTACTTTCGGTATATGCTTAAGAGCTTCTTTCTTCAATACCAACCTTCCTTTTGCTTTCAAGCAGCAATTGTACATCTGTGATCAGATTTGCCCAAACCTCGTTGTGACACTTTGGCTTGACCGAGATAAATTTCAGATCCAGGTTCAAAACACCTTCTTCCTATAACCTCCTGAGACCCGTCTATGGCTTATGTGTTCCCTACAAGGGACAATACGGGATGGCCAAAAACTAAGTCCCAACACGCAACACGAGCTTTACTCGGGGTCCCCGCGGACCACGAGTAAAGCGAGCAAGCCCAGCCCAGTGGTCAGCGTCCTCGTCTCCAAACCAAGTGAATGGTGGTTCGAATCCCACGGCCAACACAACTATCATATGGTACCTCAAAAAAAAAGTCATTCGTGTCCAAGAAGGTTATGGTACACTGTTTACAAGATAGGTACACTATGTGTTCAGGTTTCCGCCCAGCTACATTATTTCCCACTGTGTTTACTCCATGGTCAAGCCAACAGGCGCATTCGTTCACGCCCTCCTCTGAAGATGCTTCTCTGACACACACCTCTTCAAACACTCTGCTTTCCTCTCCACCATCTTTTCAACTCTACACCAATCTTCCCTTGAAAGACTTGATGTTAAACTATGATTAATCACCTTCACATTGGTGATATACAATTTACGTGATATATGCATGACAGTCTCCGATGCATGCGTTTAAAAATATATTTCTCGCATTTGTTGCAATGGCACTGCCCCGTACACCTGCTTTGGGCCTAACTGCTGGACTCTGTGGATTGAGCAGCTCGCAATTGAACACTAAATTGAACGCCAAAGGCCCTTCAAACTTTGCCACATTACCATAATATTTCTCCAAAATTCTTACTTTTTTAAGCACATGTAAGGTGCATGCTTCCCTAATATCAGGAAAAATACAAAACTGTTGGACTAAAGTTACTCATAACGCTTATTCTCATAAAGTTACTGATAACTTTATGACAATGAGATTAAAGTATGAGAATGAGCATAAATAATGATGGTGATGTGGTTGTTAGTTCAATTTGTCCAACAATTTTCTTGATTATTGAATCCAATTATGAATATCTCTTCTTGTATTTCGAGTCAATTTCATATCCACCCAAAACCAAAACTGGTGTAAAAGCCACCAAGTTTCCAAAAAGGATTGGCCTTTGAAGGTAGTGATATCATTCGACCAGGAAAAGGCCGCCAAGCTTAATCCTATTAGCCAAGTCGATCGCGCCGACTAATAGTTCGAAAGTTAAATGAAAACAAAAGATTGCTATTCGCTGTAGCAATCTCCAAGTTTTCATTTAACGTCCAAAGCATTATTCAGCCACCTTTCCGAGGACTGAGATGTAACAATGTCGAGGCCCGCAGGGATGAGCCATTGTTGTACCTCTCCGAGGAAAGTGGCTGATAACCTAGCCGCCCAACGTATTTATCACCCAATTTAAAGATATCAGTCCGACAACAATAGTATAGCATGCACACAACAAAGAATGAATGGTGCTGACGTTCTTTTGCTCAGAAAGATCGACAATGTGACAAAGATGTCATTGTTGACAGCATTGTTTTTTTTTTGCTTAGTGAAAGGTTGTGTGCACGTGTTTGATTGTAACTCGATTCCGAAGTGCCCCATCACCGTTCATACCGTGGAAACTCAACGACGAATAGCCCCTTCAGAAAACTCTTAAAAATATTTTAGAAGTTGTCTACAGGGGTTATTCCGCGGTATGAACGGTGATGGGGCACTTCGGAATCGAGTAACAATACAGAAATAAATGCAGAAAACTTTTACTGGCTAACTGGGTATTCGTTCGTTGTGCGATGGCGGATGCTTTCGGAATCTTGAACAGTGATGGGGTAAGACAATAAACGTGTAATTATAGGACGAAGAGCCAAATGGGGTCGATAGTGAAAAATAAACAAATGCTCAATTTTGGCTTAGGTTTAATTCAAGTTGAAAAACTCCACATTTAATAAATAAATTAAAAACAATGAAAACCATGACAGACGGGTTGTGTCAGAAAGGCTAGCATTTTAGACTTTGTCACGATTTTTTCGGAGTGGCTTGTAGAGGATGAGGAGGAAGCGCGTAGAAGTGGACAACGGGAGTCGGGTAGGGTGAGAGCTACCCACCAACAAAAATTTGCACTGTTCAGACTGACGAGGAAAACAGGATCTGTTCTAAATTTCAATCAAGGATGTGACGTCGTTTGTAATTTTAAATAGTAAATAACCTTTACAGCTCAGTGTCATAATGTTTTCGTGTTACAAGAAAAAAAATAAAACGAAAGCATTTTTTTTTCTTAAGCAAAACACGGTGCTGATTATTTTAATCGAGGCCGTGCCGTCCTTTTTTACACGTGATGAATTCTTTAACTCATAAGCAGGCGTGATATCCATGCGTGATATCCAAGAACAGGCGTGATATCCGAAATCACTCCTCCTTTTGCATCTCAGTCCTAAACCATTGTTGCAATCCCGTCGTGTTCGATTGTTAAAGGAGGACTGATATGGTGAAATTGGGTTATAATAATCTTCGAGGCTTTTCCCTAGTTGAATGCTATCACTACCTTCAAAGGCTGATCTTTTGGAATCTTGGCGGTTTTTTACACCAGTTTAGGTTTTGGGTGGATATCACAACTTTCATAGGACTGTGAACGTACAAAAGTTACACATTCTTATCTTCGTCTGTACCTTTTTTCGAGAGGAATTTTATTTCTATAAATTCTCACATTGATCATTTTCAAATTTACCATTGCTAATTAGCCGTTAGATTAGACTAATTGGCACGGCTTTGTTGTTGTTGTATGATGACACGAACATCACCTTACAGAGGGTACAGATTTGTAGACCCTAATGAGGGATCTGAAAAGCAGACGATCAGTGGCAACCTGAAAATATTTCGAAGAGGAAAAAAGATTTTCTGCGGAAATTGGACTTCGCACATGCATGATCTGCAAAATAATTACCCACTGGCACCAGAGAACATTATGGTGCACAGATGCACTAATCCATCTCTTTCGGCCAACCTAGGTCTTGAGTGCGATTACATTGTTAGGTATTCAATCTTACAGTGTAAAATCCTAATACCCGAGTAACTTCTAAAAACTTGGTTATACTAACCTTAAGCTGTGAGAAAAGTGGCACCAAATACTTAAATAGATAAATATTGCAAGTGCAATCTTTAGAAAGAGGGAGACCACGCATGTATGATTAGCTTTGATTACCAATATCATTGTGAACAGTTTTCAAATTTACGTGTGGCTTCCTACGTTTACTCTTGCACGGAATTGCATAAAAGTTAGCATAAAGTTTGGAAAAGTTGCTATCGACTATCTGGCTAAGCTTGGTCGAAACATATTGAATAGAAACGAAGAAATTAATAGTTTTAGTTTTGCTGGTGAGAGGACTTCAATCATATATATTTTATTTTATTTTATTTTAATTTCTCCGTTTCTATTCAATATATTTCGACCAAACTTGGCCAGATAGTCGATAGCAACTTTTCCTAACTCTACACCAACTTTTAGGAAGCCACACGTAAATTTGAAAACTGTCCACTTCTTGTTGTTGTTGTTCTTCTTCTTCTTGGCTGACACGGTTTCAGAAAAAACTACTGCACCTACCTAAAATCTGAAACATGATCTTTGTAAGAAATTTCCCTGGGCTTCAACCTTACAGGGACCACTTTTTCAATTGGTCGATCCATTCCGGACTTACGGGACCCTAAACGATCATTTTGATTGTTTTACATTGTTTTAACCATTGTATTTAGGGAACAATGCCACTCAGCAAACTCCAGATCCATTCTTCGTGCATGCAGCAATCGACTGCATGCATAAACCTTTATAGTGCGAAACGATAGCCGTAAAAAAGGTACACGGATTACAAACAAAAACGTCAAGTATGCCGTAAAAAAGGGGGTTATATGATTGAAGTTTCATTTTACTTGTTAAAACGTACACGGATAAAAATTGGTGATTTTTAATTGAAATAATCAAATATACAATTCAGAAAATTGCATCTGTTTAAGTGATGTTGTGCTTTACCAATCATATACGTTACGTAAATCACAACAGCACTTAAACAGATTCAATTTTCTGAATTGTACATTTGATTATTTCAATTAAAATTCACCAATTTTTATCCGTGTACGTTTTAACATGTAAAATGAAACTTCAATCATATAACCCCTTTTTTAAGGTTGTAATTCGTTATGGTTTCACAAGATTTACAACCATAGTCCTAAACGTTTACTACTGAACTTCTATATTTCGTACTGTTGCACTACACAGTTCTTTTATTAAGTCTTTTGATGCATCATAAAAATAATGTTGGTGTTTGAGTAATTGTTATCTACCCCAAAACAAAACTTGTTAAGGATTCCCGCCAGGCTTTTCGGCCGTGTGAAGTCGTGATATCAAACGCCAAGCTCTTTCGCCCAGCTATTCCCACCGACTAAGAGTTCGAAGGTTAAATGAAATATATGAAAATTGCTTACAGCGCAATTTTCAATTATTTCACTTAACGATTGAAGTCTTAGTCGGTGGGATTAGCTTGGCGAAAGAGCTTGGCGTTTGATATCACGACTTCACACGGCCGAAAAGCTTGGCGGGAATCCTTAACAAGTTTTGTTTTGGGGTAGATATCAGATCTGTTTAGTCCAAATTGATGAAATCCAATTTTTTTTCTAAGTAATTATGACGTGGAAACACCAGTCTAGTTTTCTGGTCCATTTCCTTTTTTTGGTAGGCTTTCGTTACATTTTGAGCACATAAATCACCTTGTTTTCATATGATCAGTATTTCTTAGTATCGTAGTATCTCCTTACAAATGCATGTATTTATTTAATGTTCAGTTTGGCATTGTTGCATAATAACAATGTTTAAAACAATGTAAAACAATCAATTTGGTCGTTTGGAGCTCCCTAGCCCCTGAATCACTTGACGAATTAGAAAGGTCCATATGAAAAGGGCGCATCTCCAGAGCACTACCTGTAAAATGACCTAAGAACCAAGTTTATTCACCGCATGGAAGAATTTATTTTCGTGATACAAAAAAAGCGTTACTGGTAGTTAGTAGTTTAGTAAGAATTAGGCAAATATCAACGTTATTCACGTCGTTTTTTCAACAAGAAAACGTTAAGCTATGGGTCTAACATTGACTTTTAAGTTGTCAGACGACCAAAGTCTCCTGATCAAATAAGTTTCAGCCTTTTCTGTCGCATTATTATTTATCCTCACATGCCTGAAAACAGCCAAGCTCCCTTTGATGTAAAGACACAACGTGTCTAGTGGTCGCCATGCTTATATATACATATTATCTGGATGTTATCGTTTTATCTTGGTTATGATGCATCAAAAGACTTAATGGTGTTTATTACATATGACAATCACTTTCATCTCTCTTTCCTTGTAATTGAGTTAAAAGCAAGATATATGACGTCTACATAACCAAGGTGCCAAGACACTACATTTTCATTTCAGATTCTATTTACTCATTTCCATTTTGTATCTCGTATAATAATAAAGATTTCAAGCTTACATAATAACTTGTCAGTTGATCGTTCAAAGCTAGGTAACCTCCCTGCAAGTTAAATTACACTTAACATTTCTTTACACTTAAAAGGGCAAGCCAGCTCTTCGGCACTGCCGAATTTCTTTCCCCAAAAGATCGTAATCACTCAGAGTACAACTAAAACCAGATTCCACCTCAACGTTTTTCCCTATCTCGTCTCTCTCTTTTTCTTGTCACAAACACACACCTGCATAACTCCTAATAGTCTCTTCTTGACCAATGTAAACAAAAAGGTTCTTCCTGTTCAGTAGGCATGGAGTCTTGGTCCGTCATCTCCAAGGTCCGCTTCTGTGTTGTCATTATAGTGTCTGGGCTGGGGGACTTTGTACATCGTGAGTGTGGGTTTGAGATTAATTCTAGTAAAATATTCCACATACGGCGTGTGTCAATTCTTTTAAACAAACCCGACCTCTCCTTGGATTAAAACTTGGATCTTTGGCTTCGGTGATAAAATTCAATAATGTATATATAGCTTTGGTTTGTTGCTCTAAAACAGCTACTCGGATGCATATACAAATAAAATCTCTATAACAGCAATATCTTAGTTTGGGATTAATTTGTTGAAGATTCATAGCATGACGCGATTTAATTAATGTTCATGCCTAGCACAGAGAAGAATATTACGGATCGTCAAACAGCGATGAATGCATTTGGTAAAAAATTTGGTTTCACACTTATGAACAATTCCATGCTTGATCACACCCTGTTAAACGCATCAAAATTAAATAATTTTTAAAGTGACCGTAAGCCCAAAAGAATATCTTTGACAGGTGAGAAAGTCATCTTTTAAAACATTCAAGGTTTTGGCTGTTGGGGCCACTTTAATTGAATATTGAAGACCCAAGGTGATCCTAAATCGCCCAGTAGCTGGAAAAGCAATCCTGGATATTTCAAAACAACTGATGCAAGAATTCTTCCACTTTGTGCAAAATCAACATTCAAAAGCATTTAAAAGCTATTTTAATGGATACAGATAGTTTTAGATGGTGAACTGGAAAAACGTCTCACAGACATTAAGCAACTACCCCTCAAATCAGCCATTATACGATTTATCAAATAGAATGAAAATTGGTAAATTCAAAGAACGGGTGGGATGACATGATACAATTTAGGAATTAGTAAGTCCTAGGGCTAAATGTTACACCTATAGAGTTAAAAAGGAGACGACGAAGAGCAAAGCGATCAATAGAGCTTTCATTAAGAGGGAGCTGTCTTTTGACACTTACAAGAGGGTACTTTTTGAGGGAATTCAAGACAAAAAGGTGTTCGTCACTCCGTTCTGATCCACAATGTAAGGCCACAATGTAACAACGAAAACTTCTTGGTAAGTAGCCTTGACTTCAAATGACATGATTGCATGATTTTTCGATGATCGAATTAACTCTCGTGCCCATTTTTATGTCAGATCTCCAAAACAAGAGCATTTTAAGCAAAGCGCATATCCTTCTTCAAAACAGCAGCAAAGAGTCTGTCCAGCATTTGTACCTCAACAAGGAGTAGTAGGTTCAAAAGGGGAAGGAAGTACCCTAATCTTGAGCAAAAAGTAGACCAGTACTTACATACCAGTGATGATGACTACCATTCGTCACCATTTATCTCTCTCCATCCTAACCCTTGTCACCAACCTAACTAGTTTTTCCTTCCTACACGTTGGATGTGGTAGAGAAACTATAGTAACAAAAAAATAGTGAAACTAAAGTAGTCGATCCTTACGAAAATATTAAAGAACCAATAGCTGTTGATCTAACCTACTGGGGAGCTGCTCATCAATGCTTTTCATCGCAGGAGATAACGGATTTTCCCTTTGACTTTTGAAGTCTTCAGTCTTTTATTTTCAACAAAAAAGAGACCAGGCACGCTCGTTTTCAGCAACTCCTGCTTGTAACAGGTTCCTTGTACTTTCTCTCCCAAGTGATATACCACTATGTATCAAGGGTGTTGTGTTTTCATAACCTCAGCGACAATGAACAGTTCGTTGGCAAAGTGGTTTAAATATCCTATATCGAAGATGGATTTTGCCGTTAATACCCTCAGAACGTCATCCACTTTGAATCTAATTTTTTCTTAGAGCCAGTGTTCTTCTTGAGTAGGCTAATAGTGTTTTCATCTCCAGATTGTCGTGTTTCTTTACCAAGGATGGCTTCATTTTAAAAGTGGTCCCTGTCATTGTAATCTTTTACCACTTGTTTTATGCTGTCTACCCATTTGTGGTTATCTCTCTTATGTTACCCTAGGTTAAACTTTCTCTCTGAATTTTCACCATCCTGGTTACAAGTTAACATCCGTTACGAGCGTTACGAGTTACGAGCGTAAGAACCACTAGGTAATTACCTATCCCATAAGTCTTTTTATTAATTTGTATGACCATCACGCAAGTGTTTGTTGGCATTAGGTTTCATTTTACACTCTTCTGTTTTCTTGCACCTAACTAATACCAAAATGTGTACTCTCAATGTTTATCTAAAATGCTTCCTCTTATATCTTTGGTTTGGTGGTGTTAGAGTTAATTGTAGTAAGAAATGGGTTTAAGAGTACCTATAAAACTGATTTACCGTTAAACATTCTGGGGTTACATTGATCCCATTCATATGTAATCAGCACTAATATAATTTAACTTTCTTAACGCAAAGTTTATTTAAAATTCTCTAGGACCAAGCCCTTGAACTGGTCAACCAAACCGCCGACTTAATTTAAATAACCATAGGTCTGGTTGACTGACAACTGATTACCAAAATATATAAAAAAAAAAACAACAATTAAATTTGGTTCAATGACAATTCTTAATATTAGGAACTACGAATTTCTTATTTAAAAGAAAAACTGTACACATTTCACCTGGTAGCAGGTCACTCAGCATGAAAACTTCCTTAGTAAAATTAACACCTTTCAAAATTTTTCGCTAACCAAAGAATTAAATTCATAATCTTAACTGCTTGTTTATTCGTAATTTTAACTTATTTTTAAAAAGCCTATAGTATTAGTTTGTTTTCACCTAGTTTGCTATAAAACAGTCCTAATGACAGCCTACCGTTCAACCGTAGTTGGTATTTCTTTGGTAATTTTCTGATTAATTCCCTTACCTTTATAAACAACCTCTGTCCCTAAGTATTTTCGCCACTGCCATTCAGTATTGCTAGATGCTAATTGCCTAAACATGATTTATAATGCACCTTAATGCACCAAGTTTTAATAATTTTTTCGGTATTTTAACCGAATTCCTATCACTGACACTTACCAGTAATGTGGTGGACAAAGATCACATTTTTACCAACCAGTTCATAAAAATGCTGAACTGATGAATTTTTTATGAAGTTCATAAGTCCAGCTCTATGTTTCTCATTAGATTTACTTACTTGCAGTCATTTGCATGCAATTTCCAAGAAGAGTTGATATTTCCGACACCTTCATACTGTCTTCAGTTTTCACCTGGCAACGTACAGATGAGCATCATGAGCCTCATTTTTTGCAAGGCATACAAACATGTTTGCATTAACACTGCATCAGCAATTCACCGTGTGAATGATGAAATTTGAGAATATACTTAGGAAGTTAATTCATACCAACAGGAAACGATTTTTTAAATATGAATGCATGGTGAATTGAAAAGTAAATTGCACTTTCTATTAAAAAGTAATAGCATAACCGTCGTCTCGTAATTATTGCTACTACAATTTATGATAACTGAACCAGGATTCTGTTCGTGATGATGTAAGAAACGACATAATAGTTAATATTGTTTTTATTACAAAAGTACACCAGAAAACTTCGTTGCTTTATAGGTCACCCTTTCCTTCGTTATTTTTCATCTGCTTTTACATTTTTTAATATAAAAAGACTGCGATAATAATAGTCCATTAAAAAACGTTATTGAGCTAAATTTTTATTTTGTAGACTAAAAAACATAAATATTTACAATTATGCTCAGTTGATTTGTTACTATACTTTCTGTTTGGAATTTTTTTTTAATCTAATAAGTGAAAGTCTACTAGTAACTTTAACTCACACCTTTGTAAAATGTTTGTACCTATTCACAGCAAAAATTAATTGAATAGATAATTTACTCTTTTTTTTACCTGCAATGTGCAAGCTACTCACTTAAAATATGCATGCTTCATAAGTTAAGTAGGTGTCGGTAAAATGACTGTCGGTAAAATGTTCAACACCCCTCATAGTGTCTTTTACCGATTTTTATTTGCTAAAAGTTTACCTTTTGACTAGTGAGACTCACTAAAAACAGCACACACAGCGAAACATGGCCACGTAAAGCTTGAAACCAACCCTCTAGTTGTGAAAACAGCTCCTAGTTCTTCCAAGAAGAAAGCTGATAGGAATATGTGACCTAACCAAGCTGTAGTCGAAAAGGAAACTACTTAAAATGGCGTTGTATTCATATTTTTCTGTAAGGCAAATAAATATTATGAAATTGTACTAATAATAATATTGTGAATTTTGTACAAACTCAACTTAATATAAATGACCTAAGGAACTTGCAGGCCGAACTACTTTGCCCATGACGCTATATAACACAGAACGGTCCCGGAATTTTCCGAACAATCGCTCATGTTTGCCTCTGACTGACCCTCTCTCCAACCCGTTCTCCGAAGTTGAAAAACTTACACGTGTGCTGATGTGCCGACCGCTACAATTTTCGTTCACATTGCACTCTTACATGCTTACGTCACTAACAGCCCATGTATTATGGCCGATGGTATAGTAGTGGAAGACCTCGTAAGAGGATAGTTAAGAAAGTTCCTAAATTATATATTCTGAAAAACACCGAGTGTTTGAACTTCTAACCTGCAAACCACCATATTTTGCATTTTAATTTCGTCGAATCATAACTGAACAAAAGTGTCTTGTTTTTGAGGAGATTTTTCTGACTCGATTTGCTCGTGACCCTTTTATTAGCACAATGGCATTAACTCGACGTGTGACAAGTCGAATTACAAAAAGCTGTGTAAGGCATTAAGCAGTAAAAAAAACATAAGATAAGGTATATATATATATAAATATAAAAGTTTATCAATATTCACATCTTTTCAATTAAAAATAAATACAAACTAAACAGAAAAGTGAACACATACCAGTTAACGAAGCAAACAGTCCTCACTGACAGTCAAATGAGAAAGAAAGACAAGCTGACTGGCCGAACTGGGACTTCCTCCTAGTATTTCCCACTTAATAGCCGGAAGAAGGCCTAAACACTGCATACCGAGGCAGCTCCTGACTAAAGGATCCAGCCAAGTTTTAGTAGTTGGTCAACCTTTCTAGTGGTGACCAGAAGGCCACAAACATATGCAAGGAGAGAAATCAACTTGCTTCTTGTCTTCTACACAACAACTGATACGAGCAATACTTAAAAAATAAATAAAATAAATCACGAGGCAAAGGGTTAACGAAACAAACAGTTTGCCTTTAAGACTGGTCTTGTCAGACCTGGAACCTGGAATCTTTCTCAGATTTATCTTGTAGTCTCGCAAGGCCAGTCTTAATGCTGACTGTTTCCTTCATTAACCCGTTACCTTGTGATATAAACTTTATTTATTGCTCGCATTATTTTTAGTGTGGTGGCTAAGAGCAGTTGGTTTCCTCCTTATGTTTGTTTGTGGTCTTAAATAACCACTTAAAGAGGTTGTACGGCTACTAATCTCGGCTGGAGCTGGTAGTCAAGGTCCGTCAACGTAGCACAGTGGTTCGGTGCCCGGCGAGTAAGCGGGAAGTCCAGGGTTTGCATCCCACTCGCTGCAGTTCTCTTTTCTTTCGTCCTCGAATTAGTGTTCCTTGGAGTGTCACAAGTCCAGTCTTTAATGCAGACTGGGCATAAGTCTGTCCTCCTGTCCGGTGTTTTTCAATTTTTGCAGGAGGTACAGATGTATGACAAGATTTAGATTAGGGGTTTGAATAACATCTCTGTAATGTGTGGTGCAGTGGCAACCCGGACCACTGCACTGTGACTGAGGTTGGCGCTAATGACCAAGTTGTCGACGCGCTATTAAGCCCCCCCCCTCTTTAATGCAGACTGTGTTCTTTGTTAACCCTTTACCTTGTTATTTATTCTTTATTTACGTATTAGTTTGTTTGCAGTTTTAATGTTGTTGGTAAAACGGTATTATTAATTCTAGCCAATGTGAATCAATACTTAAAGAGTTCTTTATAAAAAAATATGAACGTGTAAATACTGCTGCAAGTCATTTGATTGCGGCGATGTTGCTGAGGGCATAACCTTTGCAGGAACTCCCGGATTAATAGTTTTATACCCTAAGAAAAACGGCAGAATTAGCCACCCACAGTAGTTTTATACGCAAAAGAATTTGGACCAACATTGAAAACAGTTACCTGGTAACAGTATAGTATTAATAGGTCATAATAAAAGCCTTTTGTTGTTCTGCTAGGCATTACCTGATCCGAATAACTACAACTTTAAAATATTGTCTGAAATCAGGTGTCTGCACAGTACGGCATGTATTAATCTTGGTAGGTGAATGCACAGCATGGCCTGCAATAATTTTGTTATACTTATGCACAGAAAAGCATTTGGTGGATGATCGAATGCAGTGATTCAAAATTGGATACTAAAGTAAAAGACTATCTTCTGGACGAATTTTGTGATTTTGTTGTTGTTATTATATGTTGGGTTGGTTAGATCATTTGTCTTGACCTGAATTACGCCAGGCAGGGCATGACTTCCAGTGATGAAAATCTACTTTGACTGATGAAATTGAGCCAACACAACTGACCTGACCTACAATAACATCAACACCACGAACGTTGAAATCAGAAAAACAAAAATTGAAACCAAAACCATTTGGAAGTAGACATTACAGTCGTTTTATTTTAGTTTCTGTTTTCACAACACAATGTTCTAGCCATCTCAATAGTCACCTTTTTATTCCCACCCTGCAACAGATGACGTACTGCAATCCTATAGCTATCGCTGATGGAACAATTTCGCCATAAACTTGTTCGCCAAATGAGCAATTCGGAAAAAGCTAACAATAACTTGTAAGAAAATGAATAAAAACGTCAGTTGCCACAATGGATCACTGATAAATCTGTCAACATTGGTAGGTAACAATGCAATGCACCGCCATCAAGTGACATTATCGGCTTGGCCACTAGATCTATTTCGACTTTATATTCCTCGGTGTTACCGAACGCCTTGAGCTGTCTATACATGACTTCTTTCATAATTAACATGAAGTTAGGTATTTCTTCTAAACCTAATTCTCATTCCACGTTGAAGGTTCAAGATTCCTTTTAGTTTATATTTCGTCTGGTGGAACCTTCCCAGTAGAATCAAAAATGTGATAAATGTTGTTGCTGTTTTTTTCTTTATTTTTTCTAATATTGCAGAATTAGTAGCTGCACCAAGCCTACTGAACACTAGGCTTGATAGGAATCCAAGCTTCATAGAGACCGAAGACTACTGATTGCTCGGGAAAAAGGCACATGCGATTTTAGTTTGCAGGGCTTACTGAAGCTGCATGTTACCAAGAGTTGCAGCCATTCCGGATGTGAGACCGAATTTAGGAGTACATTTAGGATTAGACGTGTTTAGATACTCAAAACACACATTTTTAAAACTAGTCTTCTAGTCTACACACTCTTCCAATCATTATTAGCATTAAAATAATCATGCACTGAACGTTGATTAGACCTAGTAAACCTGAGAAGTTACAGTTAAAATACCAAAATACATGAACTACTGTAAGAAATATCAAGCAAAACCCCAGAAGGATAAAGGGACCCATCAAGGTGTAGCCATAGAAAGTAGTGATATCAGAGCCAAAATGGCTGCCACCATGGTTGTAGTCCGAACCGGGATCACTCAAGCTTAACTGACAACACCGAGGTAAATCCTTTGTAAATCCTTTCTTGAACAGCCTGAAGAAAATCGTGACTTTGGTATAATTAATCGTCGCTGATTAATTCTATTTCCAATAAAGTGGCCGTTGTATTCATTTGATTGTAAAACAATTGAGTACGATTAAGTTAGTTTTGTTTAGTTTAGGTCTATCAAGAAGATTATTTTATTTTAATTCAAGGAGCGCTAACCCATCACGCACTTTCCCAACATGAACAGTTTAGTAGACGATAAGATTCTTCTTCAATGTATCAGTTGTATTTAATTGTGAAACGGAAACAATAAGTCACCCGATCTGCATTGTTACTCGGCTATGGGTTTTGATAACAGATGGCGTGTTCCCAAAGTTCACGAAAATAGCATTACAAATTATTAGAATCTTTGGATTTAAAACATCCCCATATGTCAAACCATAAAAAGCAACTATTGGAGTCAAACGTAAATTGAATTTAAAATTTCAAGCATATCTGTCGCATAAATAATTTTATCTGAGTGGAATTAGCTAGTAGTAATAAGTAGTAACTAGAGGAAGCCCGTGCTACGCACGGCTGGTCTTGGTTCCACCGTTTGCAACACTGGCACGGTTTGGTTGCTCATGTGTATGTCCATGTTTCACCGAATTAAGCTTCTTCAATCCCAATTTTGTGCTCGCTGGTCGACAAACGCTTTCATCGAATTAAGTTTGTTCAATCCAATTGTTGCTCGTACTGGCTAACAAACGCTGATTTTCGTTTGCTTCGCCCACTCAATCAGCGCATCCCGTGACACAAGTCAGTAGATGCACCGTTTTCAAAATTGGCATGTCGATTCATTTTCCAGCATCATTGTGTGAAAAAAATAGCACTGGCTAATAATGTTGTATAGCTTGTTGAAGTTCGTTGTTCAGACGCGTGGTGTTGAAATATTTAGGCCGGCTGCTTTGACATTTTTTTTATTCTGGAAGAGGCAGAAAGCAAATCGGCCGTCAAAACAATGTCTCATTATTGTTTTGTTTTAACTTCGACAGGTCTTATTGTTGCCGGTCTTATTGTTGCCGGCCTTAGGGCTTCGTCTGGCAGATGACCGGTTACGGTTAACGCTCGCTAAAACCGTTTGACCCTTTGTAAGAGAGCAATGATAAACCTCGTGCTCCGCAGTAATTGTTGGTGTGCAGTTTGAAACAATTCAGCTCAGCTCTGAAAGCCCGCATTTACGAAATGAGTAAGCCATTCCATCGTGTTTAGGTGCCAATTTCGAGGCCAGTGGGCCTAGAAATTAACAACATGGCTTAGTTTGATTCGAAACTATATGTCTATAGCTGAAACACGGATTCTTTCATTTTATCCTTCAACAATCAACGTTTTAGACGAAATTGTTAGGAACCGTAGCAAAGACATAACACGTGCACGAAGAATGAAAAGCGATCAAAGTGATTGTTTACTTATACTTATTTCAACGACCGTATTATTCAACGACCTTATTGTGTAGATTAGCATGAAATCAACGATGTTGAGATGTCTTTTTCGTATTGAAATCCTTTATTGCACAACTCTGAAACAGGACTTTCTGTTGTCTACTCGGTAAACCCTGTCTATGTTTACAATTTTCAAAGGTTTCTGTCGCATTATTATTTAGTATCCAATACCAGAAAACGCCGTTTTAATGTCTCGCGTAAGAGAAGCAGTTGCTAGCTTTAGCCCAAATACTGATAATGAACAACAATTGAACAACAATTAGACGGCAATAATTAGACGCCATGAATCGAACAATCTGAACTTGATGGGCGAAGCGCTAGCGCGCTTCTAGATTTAAGCAGGAAATGTCAGCTATGCAAACACAAATCAAGTTATTTGCATAAATAAAAGAAAGCGTTGTAATCAGTGTATGTATAGGCCAATAAAAAACAAGTAAAATTAATTGCTGCACAGCAGAAGACATAACCTACACCAACAAAATTACAATGTAATGGTCCAGGTTGCTGCTGCTCCACACATTACAGAGATGTTACACAAACCCAAAACTAGATCTTATCATATATCTGCACATCCTGCGGCCAGGGAAAACGCTGTAAGCTACATCATATTTTTTTTAAAACTCCGCGTGAATTTGAAACGTTTTCTTGCAAACATAGCAATGCAATATTCATACGAATTTAGGCCTACTTCAAACTTTTCAATTTTGTTTAAGAATTGCCTCTTGTAGTAGGGCCTCCCCAGAGATCCCTAAGTTCCCGTGTGGCCCATTCCGACATTGGGCCAATAGGCCCCACTTCAAAACAGCACAGAAGCACACATAGTACAAATTCTTTACTTTGATCATTAACGAGAAGTGTGGCCAAACTGCAGTGCATCTAACTGTGCTTCGATGTTCCCACAGGCATTTCGTAAAGGCCAGAAACACAAACCATTTCTACAACCATTACTAGTGTCAAGGGGTTGGATCTGTTCACGTTTTCAAAAAGGGGCTTGTCCGAGCCTGCCCACCACCCAAAAATAATATGATAAGGGCACCAGTGGAACATAAACCGTAAGCAACGATTGTGGAAAGAAATTGGGCGAAAAACACTACTGTGGTAGGAAATAAGGTACAGGTTGAAGTTACTGCCTAGCCTGATAATGTGTCGATAGAATTATTACGTCAGTAATGTGGGGATGAATTGGGACCAGTTCGAAACCGGTCCACGCTTCTCTGATGAACGCAAGTGACTAAAGATGAGCTTACCATACTACGTTATTTCAAGTGAACGATTTTTAAAGTTTATCTTGTTTTCCTCTTTACTACGTATACTGGTTGAAGCATAGTTTGTTGTTTCTTACATCCATTTTGGTAGATAATGAAGCTACCACAATGGATGGTAAGATTGTTCTTTTAAAAATAGAATGTACTTAGATCACGTGACTGTTACACTCAGGATATGGTACTTTATTTTACGAAATGTCAGTATAGCATGTCCTAAGGACGATATCCGTCAAAGTGTAACGTTTTATTTTATTTTTTAACAATGGATTGCATATGCTGAATTGAGTTTGTATATATCCGGACGAGTCAAGCTTATATTCACTGAATTTTTCCGGACCACCTCTTAAATCCAGTATGCGCCCACAAAACACCAGCTACATTGCAAGCTGCAATTGTCTCCATTGCATAACTAACGTATCTTAAAAAAGGGTTAAAGGGTTTTACGAGCGTTAACGTACCTTCTCATGTTTTCAAACAATACTTATTTTACAATAAGTCTTATTGTCTTCCAGTAATACTTACAAAACCTCTGTGTATAACTCGGCAGTTAAATACTTACGTCATTAACGAGAAATTTGTAGAATTCCCAATTAATTCCGGACATGCTCCACAGATCAGACACATTAAGGGTGTTGAATTTAAGGAAATGGTTTACTTCGAAAGACGAAGATAAATTAGGAAAACGCAGTTGAAGGTAGTGTTTATTTACATACGGATAATAATGTTCATCTGTGGGTGTTGGATTTGTAGCACAAATTACAACAGTAGGATACTTGATGGTTTTATTTGCAACATAGTAAGTGGCCGTTATGGATGGATCTTCGATGAAATATTCCAGGCATCTTCCACACTGATAAAAACACACAGCTGTAGCATTAATTGACACAATGAGCCACATAAATTTCACTGAGCGAGACGATCCTTGTTGTAAACTTCTGCGATACCCAGGAATTTCGGGTGTAGATTGTTGGTCAGCTACTGTATTTTTTACACATAGTTGACCAACTTCTGAATTGGAACTGCTTTTTTTTACGGAAACGTGAAATTGTCTTCGTAAATGAATCTGTTAACATTTCAATTAGGTGCAACAAACAAAGGCCAAGAAAAAGGCCAACAATGCCACCGACGTCAGCAATTAGGGCAATCATTCCGTATGCAGATTGCTCTTCAATTACCAGCATTCTGTCGCTAGAGAAGCTCATAAACCATTGTAATATACCTTCTACAGGCGCCCACGAATTTGAGAATTCAACAGAGTACATCAATTGATTGCATCTTCTTGAACAGTTACAATCTTGAACATTAAAATATTTTGAAACGAAAACAGTTGCATTCAAAAGTTGTTCTGTTTCATCTCTTCGTGTGCACAGTAAATGGTCGAGGGAGGACTCCATGTATGGTAGGCTTTAGGAAAATATTACATATTAACTTCACATACTGAATCTTAGAATTGTAAGTAAAAAAAGGCAAATAATACATAATATTGTATACATTAATTTGGATTGAATTTATCTGGATATTTTCCGGGAACTTGGCCCGAGCCTTTAAATTGGGCCTCTAATAAAGCAGACCACAATGCTAGCTCGACACTGCCATAGTCGCTGCTAATGTTCCATAAGAATACACATCAATACAAAAAAAACTGACGCCAAGGGAGCCTAAACTACAGTCCTCAGACGCTGGACAAACATACGGTAGGCTGCAATAAGGTAAAAGAAACGGAAATTACCTGAATCTAGGCACACGCTAATGTGTCGTCGCCAAGTAACAGTAGATCGTCCGATTGTAAACATCCGATTGTTAAAAAATTATCGTTGATGAAAAAAAGCGGCTGCACTAGCAGACTGTATATATATTAATAAACAAAAACGGAACGTTAAATGTTTAGAGTAAGGGTCTAAAAGTTAAAACCTAGAAGGAACACGGACAAGCTTTGACAGTCAGAGTCTTGGTGTAAAATTTTGTAAGAGGCTGGTAAGCATTAGACCCTTACTACTCGTCACCGCGCCATTAAGCCGCGCCACCGCGCCACCGCGCCACCGCGGTCACCGCGCCATTAAGCCTCAATCCCCCCCCCCTTACTACTCGGTGGTTAGCTTATAGTTCTTCTCTGTTCGGACAGATCGTGTGTATGAACGGTTGTAGCAGGTTCTCTTTGTTCTTAGAATATTTTTATGGAACTTTAAGAACATAACTTTCTTGTGAAGTTTGGCGTTTTGTCTTTTGATGCTTTAGAATTGTTATTAAATTTCGTAGATTTACGGTAGAGGATAACCAGTAATGCTCTCTGCTGCGAATACCCTGCCATGTTACTAAATCGAAAAATAATTTTCAACATAAAGCAAAGCAGCAAACGTATACCATACTACCACTGGATCATCACATGGGTCATTGTAGGTGGATTTCCAGTTTTTCGTCAAAATGTATTTATTTCTGACCACCGGGTAGTAAGGGTCTAATGCTTGCCAGCCTCTTACAAAATTTTACACTTAGACTATCAAAGCTTGTCCGTGTTCCTTCTAAGTTTTGACTTTTAGACCCTTACTCTAAACATTTAACGTTCCGTTTTTGTTTATTAATTCGTGTTATTTTTAGAATTGCAGCTAAACTGTAAAACAGTGTAGTTGACGGTGAAAATTGAGCGTTTAACACAGAGACCCTAGGCTGACTCTTACTAACACTTTCGCCAGTGTTAATAATAGAAACAAATCCTTTAATCTTCAGTCTTGCAGCCGGCGTTTGCTAATTGGCATTGTTGCATAATAACAATGTTTAAAACAATGTAAAACAATCAATCTGGTCGTTTAGAGCTCCATAACCCCTGAACCACTTGACCAATTAGAAAAGGCCTTATGAAAAGGGCACATCTACAGAGCAATACCTGTAAAATGAGCTAAGAACCAGCTTTATAGGACAAATGGTTTGACCTGTAGAGAGGAAAGACGAAAGGTACATCCCCAGAACAAGACCAAGACCAAGAACAAGACCAAGATCAAAGAACAAGAATTTGTCTATTTGGCCCCTCTCTGTATCTCGGATTTGGCTCGACCGAATTTCATAATTTTTGGACTGCAAACAGGCCCTGACTAGTCAAGGCTAGATTCCAAATTTGGTTTAAAGATGTTTACTTTTGACGCAGTTATAAGCTCTCAAAGTTGAAAGTTTAACACAGAGATTCTAGGTCGACCCTTACTAACACTGGCTACCGCCAGTGTTAATTTTAACTGAAACCAACTTATACCAGATATTAGTATACTGGTGTAAATTGCGTATGCGGTTGAAATATTTGCAAATTGTTCGAAACAGGTGTCTTGGATCCACTAACGAAAGAAACGTCAACACGAAAATATAGGAACGTGTCCTTCAAGTGTCCGCAATAACGTTGAATTTGTGTTACTGGTGACTAGCAACTAGTAACTACTAACTAGTCCGCAGGCTCCCATGTTAATTCTGATAGGGTGTAACGACACGTCTACAGCTAATTAGGGAAAGTTGCCATCTAAATTTCGGCAGACAGGTAAAGACAGGCAACGTCATATGGGGAAGTGCCTTTTTCTAAATTGGGGGTTGCAGCTAGAAGCACGTGGCCCTGAAGTGGCTCGTAAGTGCAAAATTATTGTTGTAACCATTGTTTGTATTGTCATCTAACAGTAGATTATTACATGCTTAAGTGTTACACGCTTATCGTTTCAGTACCTAATTGTCAGAATTCATTGTTGTTGCAAATAGTTGGTTCTCCCCCACCCCCATCCCAATTCGCTGTGCGAGGCAGAGGCGTTGCGACTCCACGATTCCCTACCGGAACTTCCCCTAAATGGCGAAGAGAAAGTGGGTTGCCCAGGATGACGACTAGGAGGCGGGTTGTGCTGTGTTGTGCCTTGTGATATGCCTGATTACCCACTGGAACTTGCTCTAAATGAGGAAGAGAAGGTGGGGTGGGTTGCCTAGTTACCCGGTGTCTCTGGTGTGCTGTGTGGTTTTCCCACTGGAACTTGCCCTAAATGGGGAAGAGAAGGCGGGTTGCCTAGTGCGTTGTGTGTGCGGGGGTGGAATTATAGTGGCGTGGTGAGTGGTGCTAATATTGCGGCGTGCATGCGTCTTCGAGTGCTAATGTGGTTTGCAGTCAACCTTGAGTGACTTTGGGTGGTACGCTAGTGTCATGGTGAATGTTGTTAGTAGTATGTTGTGTAGTTTGTAGCTTAGTGTATTTTCTTTGAGTTTGGGGCGCATGGCATTAGGCTGAGGCCTCCATAAAATCACAGAATGGAATGAATGGTTCACTAAAAAACGGAGTATCTTTTATTGCAAAGGTTTGGTCGTTTTTTTGCTATGGCGTACGAATCCTAATTAAATTATCTGCCCCACGACGATAAAAAGGATAATTATGTGTTCATGAACACCATGGTAACTAAGTGATTGAATGATTAACGTTAACCAAGGTAGGACCAAGTGAAAAGGGATGCGCTGATTGAGTGAGCGAAGCGAACAAAAATCAGCGTCAAACCGTGTCAATTTCGCTGACGTAACGATTAATTGGGCCACGGCAAATGTGAAAATTATGAATTCTTATGTCATGTCAAATTCCTCCTGACAGAAAAGGTAGAGGAGACAATCCTTCTGATCTTTTGTTCGTTCACAGTCCTATGAAAACTGTGATATCCACCCAAAACCCAAACAGGTATAAGAGAAGCCACCAAGTTTCAAAAAATGGTCGGCCTTTCAAAGTAGTGTTATCATTCAACCAGGGAAAGGCCGCCAAGGCTAATCCTTTTAGCCACGTTAATCGTACATAATAATACTTTAGGCATTAAATGAAAACTTGAAGTTTGCTACCGCCAGTAGCAATGTTCTAGTTTTAATTTAACTTTCGAACTATTAGTAGGTGCGATTAACTTGGCTAACAGGATTAACCTTGGCGGCTTTTCCCTGGTTGAATGATATCACTACTTTGAAGGGCCGACCCTTTTTTGAAACTTGGCGGCTTTTCTTATACCTTAATGTTTTGGGTGGATATTATTATGACACGAAGAAACACAATAGAGCCAACATTGCAAACAGGAAATAATGACAGGTAAACAGAAACTACAACGAAAAACTTCACGTGCTATTGTGTTATTGTATTTCTTCATTTAACTGTAGTATTTACGGTTAATGTCTGTTTCTTTAACCTTGTGCAGTCTAGTGTATGTTTGCCCAAGTTATGAGGCCTGTAGTTCAGTGACCCCCTAGCATTAGTTTATTTCAGTTGTATCAATTCTTATGGAAAGTTGGCAGCGATTGAGGTATTATCGAGTTAGCATAGAGATCTAGTGCATTGGCAGCCCAATTCAAGACAGAATTTTTACGTCTTAATTGCTGCTTTCTGGTTATTCTTAGCTCTTCATTGCTAGCTCTATTGTGTTTGTTCGTTTAATACTTGTGTAAGCGTCGTTTGCATTCAAGATCTTTATGAAATGAATTAGTTAGAAACAGAAATAAACCCGTTGAAATTTTGTTTTCCCTCTACACATTGTCAATTGGATGTAACCTATTGTCTGTTTTGAAGATAAAATAAATAATTGTAACGGCAATTCAACGTTTTCTGATGAGTGTTACATAATGTGGAACAGAACTGTAAAGGAATTTTAGTATTTCCTGCAAAGCCCAGCATCATATATTTAAAGAAATAAATGATCTATTACTAAAATATGCAAATTTGTGGTAAACTTTAATCAAGTAGCTGCTTATTTAAAGCTCAACACCCTTTTGTACATGATAAATGGGGGAAAGCAACCAACAGGATCCTTCCCGTTTTTCCCATGTTTCTAGCTTCCTCAGATTGTGTGGGGTTAGTATTTCTGATCTTGCCACCTTTCGTATTTGAATGTGCATTAAAGACTTCAACAATAAGTCTATTGCGTGTACTAAATAATGAGCTGCCTATTTTCAATGTTTAAAGTCTTCGGCATTGTTCCCATCTTTCATCCCATCATTGTTGCCCCCTTTCTTGTAGTCAGACTATTTTATCTCTAAATATTGTTCAATAAACCAAAGCCGACTTACTGCTTGTCTAGCAGCAATAATGTAAACCCTCAATACTACGTAACATCTCCCTCACTCATGCGACCATCGCTAAGGCCTGTATCCCTACACCCACTTCTCAGCCTGCAGCCAAACAGGAATACCTGTTTAACAGGAGGTTCTTAGGCTACAATCAGTTGATAGCCGCCACTATTTTTCTTTGGAGGCCATTAGGGAGTCTTCCCATGCCAACCCTGGGAGACAGCAACATAATTGCCTAATCTACTTTACTTGTATGCGGTTTAACTTCACAAAAAGTACGTAATGAATTCCCATCTAAAAGAGCTATTCAGAGTTTTATAGAGGGGAGAGTTTTAACCCATAGAGAGGAGAATTTTAGGGAACAGGATGAAGAGACAGATCCATGCTAGAGTAGTGGAACGTAAGCCCTTACTTGAATAAATTTCTGAACCAAATAAACTTGACTTTTTTCCCCCTCATGTTACTGTGTAAACTGCAACGGACCTGTGGACTACAAACATGTTTACGACTGCGATGTAGTTCACTTCCATCTACAAAGGAGGCCTGTAGGATCTTACTACACCCTCTTCACTGTAGCCTCTGTGTATTGCAGTGGCGGATACATGTTTAGTCAACACTGAATATGCCAGACCTCTAAAAACGGCCAGTGTTAAGTTACGAAACAAAACACTGGTTTTAAATTATTCATTTTGGTCAAAGTCAATTATGGGTAGCTTCAGCTACTATTCGATTTAATCTAGAATAATATGAACATTACCTTGACTCTGAATGCTATATATATTTAGCCAACCAATGTTTGCAACATGTGGAATGTTTTTTATGCGCCTGAATTTTAATTATGATTTTGTATATTTTAACTTCAAACATGGTCCGATTTTTCTTCAAACCAAGGTAACTATTAACACTTGTGGATGTAACATAAATTAGGATTGGAAATTTCAAAATTGGGTTGACCACATGATAACATATTGCAGACTTGATATAGGTGCGTTTCAACACACTAACAGTGAGGTGTAGGAAAATGCAGTTTGTGACAGATACGATAACAGTCTCTAGAAGAAACTATACAGACGTGAAAGGAGAGAAAGATGTGAAAGGGATTACAAAAGGATAAAAGGCAGCCAAGGCTGTAAGATTCAAAATAACAGCTTCTAAAACTGTCAAATTTACAATCCCATCTAAATCCCATAGCATTAATATCAGTCCAAATTACATGTCCAAATTAAACGAACAGAAACCACTGCAATGAAAACATACATTTAAAACAGTGAAGAATAAAATAAATCATTATTCTTAAGGTTGCTTCACTGAGATTATGATATCTGCCCTGCCTGCCCACGATCCCAGCAAAGTGTTTTTCAGCGAAATATAAGTCCATCATAAAAGTTTACCGAAGTATATCAAATAATGGCTTTGTTCATGGTTATTTGTATCATATCAAAAACCAAAACTGGTAAAAGGGACCGCCAAGTTTCGAATGGTTCGGCCCTTCAAAGGAGTGATATCAACACATCAATACATTCGCCAAGTTAATCGCACCGCGTAATAATTCGAAGGTTAAATGAAAACTAGAACCGTTGCTACTTTCGGTAGCAATGTTCAAGTTTTCATTTAACGTCCAAAGTATTATTCGGTGCGATTAAGTCAGTGAATGTTTTGGTGTGTTGATATTACTCCTTTGAAGGGCCGAACCATTCGAAACTTGGCGGTCCCTTTTATCAGTTTTGGTTTTTGATATGATGTCACTCCTTTTTTTTTAAATTGTGTATTGACTCAACTCCACTACCGTGCAGATGAGTAATAAAGTGCCACGTCAACAAGAAATTGGTTTTCAACAATTTGCAACTACCTTTTGCCTATAGGCCGAACCATTCTGAACTTAGTCATCTCTTTATTGGCTTTTGGTTTGGTTTTAGTTTTGTTGTAATTTGTTGTATTTAGTTAGTTTTGGTGTGTTGATATCACTCCTTTGAAGGGCCGAACCACTCTCAACTTGGTGGCCTCCTTACCAGTTTTTGGCTTTGTTTATTTTGCTTTGTTTTTACACTTGGTTTATTTTTCGTGAATTGGACGTGAATACAAGTTCTTTGCAACGTTGTTTAGATTTAACGTGATACACTAGTGTGTGCCTAGGCACGTACGTCAGTATACACGTTCTCATTGTCGGAACTTTGGCCGTCCAATGAGAGACGATGCCGACAATACTAACAATGGTTATTACAATATTTTCGTACTTACGCGCCCTCCCACGCCATTCCTGTTACGCCCCCAGGCTCCAAACCATAAAAGGTGCGCAGTTCGTATTGTACTGCACCCATTCGTCCAATTTCATAGCTGGAAGCCTTCCCGTTATCTCGGAATCGATGAATAATCACCCTATGGGATTTAACATGGGGATGAGCGGACTATCTAGCTAGCTAGCTAGGTAGTAACACATTTTCAACGTTATTGAGAGGCAGATCTTGCATTGAAAGCAGCGTAGCTGGCATTGAAACACGAGTTAATTTTTGTCAGGTGGGTCATTGCTCTCGATTTCAACACAATTTAAGCTTTTGTACCGCATTATTATTTTTCCCCAAGTACCTGAAATGTGCCCAACTATTTGAAGCAAGTAGTCTGCATTAAAGACTGGCCTTGTGAGGATACACAATACACTAGTCTGAGAAAGAAAGAAAAGACAACTGCCCCGACTGGGACTCGAACCAAGGACTTCCCGTTTACTAGCCGGGCTCTCTAACCACTGCGCTGCCGGGGCGGGTGCTGGCTACAGGCTCCAGCCGAGCTAAGTAGCTGTTCAATCTTTCTCAGTGGTGACCTAAAGATCACAAACAAACATACAAGGAGGGAAAGCAACTTTGCTTCTGTCGCGCCAACTATGCTTCAAGATATAAGACACTGACGCAATGGCGTCGCGCTACAATGGTTTACAACCTTGACAATTGAATTGATGTAATGTTTGTTGTGATGTTTGTTGCCTAACTTGGCGGGACACACTAGCGTTTTTCTAGATTTCTTTATTGATGTAGATTTATAATGTTATCTTGCAAGCCCATTTGTAAATAAAAATAAGAATATTGTTCACTTCTATAAAGCCATTATACTCCTGTAACTGATCAGTCAAATCTGATTGTTCAATTATACACATCTAGACACACGCTAGTATGTCGCCGCCAAGTAATAGTAGATCGTCCGATTGAAGACATCCGATTGTTAAAAACTGATTGTTGATGAAAAAAGGCGGCTGCACTAGCAGACTGTGTCTTTTAACTGAAACCAACTTATACCTTATTTCATGCGGTAAAAAACTTTGCAAATCGTTTGAATCAGGTGGATTAGGTCCAGTATCGAAGAAAACGTCAACACGAAAATGTGGGATCGTGTCCTTCATGGATAAAAAGTGTCCTCAATAACGTTGATTTGTGTTGGTAACTAGTAACTAGTAACTTGTCCCCAGGCTCTCATGTTAATTCTCATTGGGTAGACACGTCTACAGCTGATTAGGGGAAGTTGCCAGATCTAAATTTCGGCAGATAGGTATAGCGTTATATAGTGCCTTTTTCTAAAATGGGGTTGCAGCTAGAAGCACGTAGCCCTGAAGTGGCTCGTAAGTGCAAAATTATTGTTGTAACCATTGTTTGTATTGTCATCCAACAATAGATTATAACATGATTAAGTGTTACACGCTTATGGTTTCAGTATCTAATTGTCAGAATTCATTATTGTTGCAAGTAGGTGGCCGGGGCGTCAATAAAATAGGAGAAATTTGGAGAATGGTTCACTAAGAGACGGAGTATTTTTATTGCAAAGGTTTGGTCGGTTTTTTGTTACCGTACACAAATCCAAACTAAATTATCTGCCCCACGACGATAAAAGCGACAATTATGCGTTCGTGAACACCATGGTAACTAAGTGATTGAAGGATTAACGTTAACTGAGGTGGGGCCAAGTGAGAAGGGATGCGCTGATTGAGTCAACGAAGCGAACGAAAATCAGCGTCAAACCGTGTCAATTTCGCTGACGTAACTGCTAATTTGGCAATGGCAAAGATGAAAATTATGAATGAGAAAATTTATAGACATAAAATTTCTCAAGAAAAAAGGTACAGATGACGATTACACCGTCTGATCTTTGCTTCATTCACAGTCCTCTGAAAGTAGTGATAGCCACCCAAAACCCAAACTGGTATAAGTGAAGCCACCAAGTTTCAAAAAACGGTCGGCCTTTCAAAGTATTGATATCTTTCAACCAGGGAAAGGCCGCCAAGGTTAATCCTATTAGCCAAGTTAATCGCACCGAATAATACTTTAGACGTTAAATGAAAACTTGAAGAGGACGGAACACGAACTCCTACTAAATTATCTGCCCCACGACGATAAAAGGGTATGCTTGTTATTAATTTATTTGGAAGCATTAGTGAAACGGATATTTGATTTTACGTAGAATTACTGTTCTCAAGTTAATTCTCATAGGGTAGAAAGCCACGTCTACAGCTCATTATGGAAAGTTGCTAGATCTAAATTTCGGCAGACAGGTAAAGCGTCATATGTAGAAGTACCTTTTTCTAAAATGTGGGTCGCAGCTGCAGCACGTGGCCGTCAAGTGGCTCGTACGTGCCAAATTATTGTTGTAACAGGTAAAGGTGATGATTATACCGTGAAATTCTCTGTACATTTACAAACCTATGCAAGATCTGACCGTGTCAATTTCACTGGCGCAACGGCTAATTGGACCACGGCAAATGTGACAATTATGAATGAGCAAATTTCTAGACATAAAATTCCTCTAGACAGAAAAGGTAGAGGGGACGATTAAACCGTCTGATCCTTCGTTCGTTCACAGTCCTATGAAAGCTGTGATATCCACCCAAAACCAAAACTGGTATAAGAGAAACAGCCAAGTTTCAAAAAAGGGTCGGCCTTTCAAAGTAGTGATATCATTCAACCAGGGAAAGGCCAGTAAGGTTAATCCTGTTAGCCAAGTTAATCGCACCTAATAATACTTTGGGCGTTAAATGAAAACTTGAAGATTGCTACCGCTAGTAGCAATGTTCCACTTTTCATTTAACTTTCGAACTATTAGTAGGTGCGATTAACTTGGCTAACAGTATTAACCTTGGCGGCCTTTCCTTGGTTGAATGATATCACTACTTTGAAAGGCCAACCCTTTTTGGAAACTTGGCGGCTTCTCTTATACCAGTTTTGGTTTTGGGTGGATATTCTTTAAGGAAAGAGTTTATTTTCTCATCAATTAAAACTTAAATTTGCTAACCCTTTCTTCACTAAAAATGGAATATCACCATCTTGTTATTTAATTAATAATCATTTTATCGAATTTGTGTTACAATCCACTTATTAAGCAGTCTAATTTTAATTAATTTTACAGTGCTTCTACAGAGTTACTCAAAATAAACTTTACGTGCAGCATTTTGCAAGTCCAAAAAGTGTTGCTTTTCGGCATAATCTTTACCATATCAAAAACCAAAACTGGTAAAAGGGGCCGCCAAGTTCCGAACGGTTCGGCCTTTCAAAAGAGTGATATCAACACACCAAAACATTCGTCAAGGTAATCACACCGCTTAATAGTTAAAATGTTAAATGAAAAATAGAACATTGCTATTTTGGGTAGTAATGTTCAAGTTTTCATTTAACGTCCAAAGTATTATTCGAAGGAGGGGCAGGGAAAGACTACAAGGGGGTGAAAAAAAATTAATGAAATAGGAAGAGTTGGAATGAGTGCTTAGTAAACGTTCACACTTAACAATAGGTACGGTCATTTCCTATGTTGAGTGCGGTACATTTCCTATGCTGGGTGACACGCACGTCCCAACGCTCTGTGGCAAGTGCCTTTCCCTCCAAAAATCGGTATCTAAAAGGGCGATCATGACGAAATTATGTACAGTTACTTCCCACGATGGTGGCATTGTTGGAAATTTTAGCTTCGAACATAAAGTGCTTTAACATTACGGACAAGCTCTTTGAAGGTGAATCTGTGAAACTTGTACAAGGACTTCAGCAAAAAGGTGTATTTCGGTTCGGGAAAATTGTTCTTCCTCAACTTCTGCACTTTCACACTGATTATTACTTTGGACCAGTAGATCACAGTGTGTTCATTTTGTATCAAGTGTTGCTGCACCTTTTTTTAAATTCCGGTACGTTATTCATTCAATACAACGTTCAGACAACATGATTGCTTGTCTCTGTTGTGATAGACTACATTCCATAACGATTGTTGCATTTCTGTTCTAAATTCTCTCCCCTTTTCCTCAGCGTTGATGGTGCTAATTTACCTGTGACATATATTGTGAATAGAGTAAGTTTCTCTTTTACAAGGGGTACTTTTGACTCTTCCCTTATGAAACACGGGGCATTTTGATTAGGCCTAGTAATGACTGTTTCGTTGCGATCATGTTCAACCTGATTGAAGAGAGGTTTCTCGCTTAACTACTGAGATTGAAGTTAAGTAATGCTGGACTAAATGACAAGAAAGACACCATCATGGAAAAAAGAAACTATGCCGCCTAAACCAATACTACGTGACATTACTGCCTCCTGTTACCACTCTACTTCCGGGCGCCTATCTAATAACATGGTGTATCATTTGGTATCATTTGGTATATTTTATATTTTTAATATTTTTAATAATTTTAATGTTTTAGGCCTTGACCATGCCTGAATGGTTTGTTTTTATACACTTGGTGACTCGGCAGATACTGCCATGAATTTTTAAAATGTTTTAGTGTTTATTTTTACCTGAAGACGGGAGGTTGTCCTCCCGAAACGTAGTGTGGTTTTATTTGTGCACGAAACTAGCTGTTACTCTATGTTATCTGCAAAAAGTGCTGAAACTTCTCAATGGATTAGTGGACACTGCAATGCGTATGACACGCTAGAAGCAAGAACGTATGAAAACTAACAAGGGATTAGTCATCCTGACTAGGAGCAGAAAATTATATATTCTGGAAGGTACTATTTTTATGTAGGGTTGACCAAAAGCAGTGAACAGCCGCGATATTGAAGGGGAAGCCACTTGACCCACCAACATCAACAGTCAACACCCCAAGAAATATTAGCCTAAACAGTGAATGGAGACTAACGTTGACGAGAACTATCGCACTAGAAATATTTGTGCAATTTCAAACTATTCCACTAGCACCAGCTATGTGGGGGCTTCTGTTAAATGACTATGGCCTTTAAGACACCTACAGTACAACCAGATGAGGAAGCTAGGTTCACTCTTGAATATCTTATGGGATCTTGCAAGGAATCGATTGATGGAGTATGTAAGAAGAGAACGCATGTTGATGGCTGAAATTCTATCCACTGCATACCTTCTTACCATACACGATGTGTGTGTGTAGCTGCTTAGATTGAATAAAAAAGCAATTGTACAATAAATAAGAAATAAAAGCAAATAAAGTGCACAATAGCAATATTTCACTCGATGATTTCACTCGAAGAGTACACGATAACAAAAATATTTAGGAGTAAGAGTTAGGAAAAGCATAATTTCAGAAACCAAAGTTCACCAGTACAGAACAGGGCAAATGAGAGAACGGACAGAACCAAAATAGCAAAGTAAATTATAAATTTAAAATTAAAAAAAAAAATGTACAAGTGGCCAAGATCAGCGCTGCTTGCAGTCACCGAACGAAGTGACATCTCCGTGAATTCGTCTGCCTTTTACGACACCAGGAACAGGTTTGTGTCGAGCTGCCCCAGGTGTCGAAATTTGCAAATGTTGACTTTTTTAGGAGTTGGATACATTCTGGAAGTTTGTTGGTGTTTTGGAAGAATATGATTGTACATTGGTGGAGCGTTTACGGAAATACAACTGGTTTCTAATTTGAGTCTAGTTCTATAGTGTAGAATTTGAAAAAGAATGCT
>JAHWFP010214284.1:0-21620 GCA_023313725.1 Lithobius niger | reverse complement strand
ATATAACCCCTTTTTACGGCACACCTGACGTTTTTGTTTGTAATATACATATATGATTGAAGTCCTCTCTCCAGCAAAACTAAAACTATTAATTTCTCCTTTTCTATTCAATATATTTCGACGAAACTTGGCCTGATAGTAGATGGCAACTTTTCCCAACTTAACACCAACTTTTATGCAATTCCGTGCAAGAGTAAAAGTAGAGAGCCACACGTAAATGTGAAAACTGTTCACTTGTTGTTGTTGTTGTTCTTCTTCTTGTGTGACACGGTTTCAGAAAAAACTACTGCACCTACCTAAAATCTGAATCCAGAAATTTCCCTGGGCTTCATCCTCAGAGAGACCATTTTTTTCGATTGGTCGATCCATTCCGGAGTTACGGGTCCCTGAACGATCATTTTGATTGTTTTACATTGTTTTAACCATGTAATTTTGGAACAATGCCACTCAGCAAACTCCAGATCCATTCTTCGTCCACGTGTTATGTCTTTGCTAAAAAGTTCATTGTTGAAGGGTAAAATGAAAGAATCCTAGGGCCTTAGGGCTTCGGGCAGATAACCAGGAGTGGTTAACGCTCGTTAAACCCTTTGAAACCCTTTGAAAGAATCCATGTTTCAGCTAAACGCATGTAGATTTAAACCAAACTAAGCTACCTTGTTAATTTCGAGCCTCGAAATTGGCAGCTAGAAACGATAGGATGGCGTATTTATTTCGTAAATGCAGGCTTTCAGAGCTGAGTTGAATTGTTTCAAAGTAGCCAGCACAATGCATGCATAAACAATGCATGCATAAACCTTTGTAGTACGACGCCATAGCCGTACAAAAGGTACACGGATTACTAACAAAAACGTCAAGTGTGTCGTAAAAAAGGGGGTTATATGATTGAAGTTTCACTTTACTTGTTAAAATGTACACGGATAAAATTTAGATGATTTGTAATTGAAATAATCAAATGTACAATTGAGAAAATTTCATCTGTTTAAGTGCTGTTGTGCTTTACCTATTATATATTTAAAACGAAAAGCACAACAGCACTTAAACAGATGGAATTTTCTCAATTGTACGTATGATTATTAGAGTCGATTAGACTCTTAATGCGAACGGTCTGTCTGTCTGTCTGTCTGGGTGTCTGTCTGTGTGTTTGCGCTCTCAAATTTTGCACACAGATTCTATGGCACATTTCTAGGTCTAAGTTCGAAAATGGATCGATTCCGCCGTGGAAATCGTACACTAGAAATAATCAAAGATTTTTGTTCGCAGCAAACGTGCGAGATTCGTTATTTTTTCTTCAGCCGGCTGACGTCATCCATCCACGACCAATTACTGGGAACCATGTAGCCTTCGTCAGCGGCTGACGTCACCACCAACCGACCAATGACTGTCAAATTTTTGCACAGATCACTGACGTAGGCATGCGGCTCCACTGACTGATCTCATTCGTACGAACTGGATAACAAGCTTGTATAGTCATGTCGGTATGCGAAATTAGCTTAGACTTGGGCTACTTGTTTGGACAATCGTTCATGACTTTAATGCTTAGTATTTTTTTTTTGGAGGGGGAAGGAGAAATATTTTAAACAACTTCTACTGTATGACATTTTTTTGTTGTTGTCAGGGGAGGGGAGGGGGGGGGATAAAAAGGGCTAAAAACAACCAGTGGTGCCCCCCTGCAAGTGCCTCCTGCCCAAACCCTTAAGAGTAAAATTGTAAAAGTTGCATACGGAATTTTTTCTAACTGGAAAAATTCTTAAAATTGGCCCTTTTTACAACTCCAAGGCCAAAAATTGCTGTCAATTAGTTTGTTTTACACGGTTCCGGGAGACTTAACGCAACCCCCTCCCCCTCCCGTCCTTTCGAGACCCCCTTAGTTGAATTCTCGAACTCCATTCTAAATTTCAGCTTCTCCCAACATCCCCACCCCAAAGTAAATTCCTCAGTACGTCATTGACAAAGTTACAAATTTCGTTGACAGGCTGCAGGTTTTGAGGCCTAGGGGTACAAACAGTGGCAAACCCGTTCAAAGATTCCAACCGTGGTTGGATTCAACAATCAGGCATAACAACAAACGAGGTTACCAACAATAATTACTCGGGAAACAGACGATTACGAAGACGAATGGGAGTTGAATCGTACGTGGACACTTGGGAACCATTTATTTGACACTCAACGTCAACGATGAATGATGTAGTGTCAACAGTTTAGAATTAATTGACTCAGTTCCACTGCTGTGGACTTGATGGAATAGATTCAACATTGGGCAAATACGGATAATGAATTGATGACACTATTTTATTAGTTCCGCTTGGCTGTGGAGTTGACTTAGGTAGTTTTCGAAATTAGATAGTGAACTGAAAATGGTAGATAAATCTAGCGATATTTTTTAAGGATCAACGATGGGTGTAAACAATTATTGAAGTTCTTCTCCTTGTAGCGACCATTTTGGTGTCCAGATATTATTGGCCAACATCACTACCTCAATCAGCCTTGCGCCCAAGATTGTGTCCAACAATTTGCTCTTCCCCCAAGATAACGTTGTAATTGTCAAACAACAATTAATTGTCACTGTAAAGATATTCCAATGTTAAAATGTAAGAGCCATGCATTGCGTTGGCGATGATTTGTACTGCTCGAGGCCCAATGTAAATATTCCCATTCCAATCCTGCAATTCAACCTGTCATGCAACCGATGGTTTGTCATCCTGCAACATTTCGATAAATATTAATTAGAATTATTTCCCCCATCTTTCTCTTCTCCCCAGTCCTCCCAGCTTAAGTCACGTCATGTCCCCCTAATTTTCATTAATTTCACACCCATCTCATTAAGATTAGGAAGGAGGGCCTTTGTCAACTAGGGCGAGCATTCTGTATTCCATCATGTAAACTGAACCATAAAACTTCCATCTGCAAAGCCAATCCGACTTGATCATTTACATGTACTTCACGTCAACCTGTCATTGCCATACTACCAAACCCAAAGACCCAAAGTCCCTCCATCCTTCGGGGTTGATTATTTTTGTTGCCGTCGTAAACTTTTTTATTATCAGTTTCTTTTTAAGATCAACACGTGTACGTTTATTCTCCATTTTTATCCTGCATTAATAACCATGGTTCCTGTTGTCCTCTTTTTTTTTTTTATAGATTCAAGTCGAAAACACTTTGTTATATTTATAGTTTCAACTCGGTCATCATTACTCCGTCGAAATTGGTATAGGAACTGACTTGATAGCCATCAATTCAGTCCATGTTCTGTGTAGGTTGACTTGACTTGCCAGTCTTTCTGTGGAATGGCATTGCCTCGATTTGAATTTGTTTATGTTTGACTTAAAATGCCTTGTTTTGATCAGATTTGGCTCAGCCTGAATTCCAAGCGTAATTACACCCAATGCAGGCCTCTTCCACAAAAATGCAAATCAATAATTGTACCAAATATGAGCCTCTAAATTCAACAAAATCGTCTAAATTTTAGGGAATATCCGAAACATTGCCAGAATTTACCCAAAATTACGCTAGACTTAGTTCCGCTGCTGTTTGACTTAAATGTCCGATTCTGAGTGGAATTGAACCCTAGACCTTTGAGACCAAAGGTCGAAGCTGCTTTGCTGACCCGTACTGACACGACCTTAATCTGCCGATTTGTCTTTCCGTCTTGTTTTTTTTTTATGCTTGTAACTGAATATAATAGAAATTAGAATGGCAAAAATATTTCTTGAATCAGCTGAGAATTGACTGGAACTTGGATGGGATTAACAACAAGCCATAGTGAATTGGAACTGATTTGTCAGAATGAGAATCGAAAAGTAACTTATTGGAACTGATTTGATAAGGCAAAAAATAAAGAAGACGGCAATCAACTGAATTGCACTGAAATATATGGCGACGACTAGGCTGAAATTGACTCTGACTCATGAATGTGAATTGGAATCGATCTGGAATGGAACTTGACTGGCTGTTCACTTGATTATAGACAATTGACTTAAATCCGCTGAAATAGATTTAGGCCCATCAGTGAGCAGGTATACGTAAAAGAGTTGAGAAGTCTTACTGATTCAAAGTATACTAACACCGTTAGTATATAAAAAAAAAACACATTTCAGGTTTCTGTTTCTTTTGCTAACTCGAATTATGTCTGTTGTCTATCGTTCGAAAATGTGAAGTTTCAAGTTTTTATTGGTGCAAATTTCATTTTTATGAAAATAAACACTTTAGCACAACAGGAGGGGAAGGCTGAAGTGACCCCTAACATTTGACCACCACTGCCGTGTGGTTATTTTTTTTTTTTTGGAGTGGGAAGATTAGCTCCTAGAAGAAAATATTTTAACAAAATATAATAAGCACGTTTCTTTCAAAACAGATTTGAAGTTTGAAGACTATGGGCCATTCATGGAACTTATTGCGGCAGAATTGAATTTTAGAAAAGAAAGGAAATGTGTTGATTGATGGGGTCCTGGCCCGTAGCAACACTGCTGCAACAATGCCCTCAGCAATCAAGACTCAGTTCATTGTTGCACATTGTTGCAGCCAAGCGTTTCCTTCGCAGGCTTTAAAGAAGGCCACTTTTAATGGTTATTACCCATGTTTGCAACAATGGTGAGGAGAATACGCATTTGTCCTTCCGAAAGATGCAACAATAATCTCCAAGGCGAAGCCAAGAAGTGTTTTGTTGCATCCGAGGAGGCACAAATGGCGTATTTTCCTCACCATTGTTGAAAACAGTGGTAATGAGTGTCTTGTGTCTGCGGCCTTGCAGTGCTGGAAACACCGGTTCTCGTCAGATCACCGAAGTTAAGCAGCATTGGGCTGGATTGATACTTGGGTGGGTGACCACCTGGGAATCTGGCTGTTGCAGACATAGGTCCTTAGGGCTTCGGGCAGATGACCAGGAGTGGTTAACGCTCGTTAAACCCTTTACCCTTTTTATGAGTGTCTTGTAATTATATTTCATTGTTGCTTGGCATTCTAGTTGATAATGACTTGACACGTAACAAATAAAAAAAAATTCCCAGAAAGATTACTTGTTAACGTGCCAAGTAATTATCAACTACTCATGTAACAATGTAATTGCTACGTAATATAGCATTTGTGCCACCGATTGCAACAAGGCTGAAGTTAAATAAATAAAAATGCTCCATACATGCTACCACGATGTAAAGGTTAAATTACAAACAAAAACATCAAGTGTGTCGTAAAAAAAAAAGGTTATACGATTGAAGTTTCACTTTACTTGTTAAAATGTACACGGATAAAAATTGATAATTTTAAATTGAAATAATCAAATGTACAATTGAGAAAATTACACCTGTTTAAGTGCTGTTGTGCTTTACGTTTTACATATATGATTGGTAAAGCACAACAGCACTTAAACAGATGTAATGTTCTCAATTGTACATTTGATTATTGCAATTAAAAATTATCAATTTTTATCTGTGTATATTTTAACAAGTAAAGTGAAACTTCAATCATATAACCCTTTGTTTTACGGCACATTTGAAGTTTTTGTTTGTAATCCAAGTACCTTTTTTTTGCAGCTATGGCGTCACGCTACAAAGGTTTATGCATGCAGTCGATTGTTGCAGCACATTTCGAAACAATTCATCTCAGCTGTTAAATCTTGAATGTGCGAAATAAATACGACATTCCATCGTTTCTAGCTGCCAAAAGCCTCGAAATTAACAACGTTACTTAGTTTGGTTTAAAACTATATCCGTTTAGCTGAAACACGAATTCTTTCAAAGGGTTTCAAAGGGTTTAACGAACCACTCCTGGTCATCTGCCCGAAGCCCTAAGGCCCTATTCTTTCACGATATTTTATTTTGGAGCCATGGCCCACAGCCGTACGCCCCATCTAATTCCTTACACTACACAACTTACACTTCATACTGCGCACTACTTTCACAATACACAATGCATCACATGAACTCATGAAGTCAACACAAAATTAACCATACACAAACTGCTCCCAAACCATGTACCGTTACACAGCACAACCCACTTCCACCACGGGAGAGTTCCGATGGGCACGGGGACACTAGCATAAGCATCAACACAGCATCGAAAACACTTGGGACCTCGTTGTGGCCAATTGCCTGAGACCCACCTTCTCTCCCCCGTCTAGGGAGAGTTCCAGTGGGCACAAACATACCGCACTACTGCATTACAGACTCTTGCGCTTCTTCCGTGGATCCTCACACACAGCACCTCCCACTTCCTCTATTCCATTATGGGAGAGTTCCGGTGGGCACGGGCACACTAGCACAAGCATCACTGTAGCATCGGAAACACTATTCTTTCATTTCATTTCATTTCTTTCCCAGAAGCCGTGGTCTCACACCGTACGCTTCTATTCTTTCAAAGGGGTTCAAAGGGTTTAACGAGCGTTAACCACTCCTGGTCATCTGCCCGAAGCCCTAAGGCCCTATGTCTGCAACAGCCAGATTCCCAGGCGGTCACCCACCCAAGTATCAATCCAGCCCAATGCTGCTTAACTTCGGGGATCTGACGAGAACCGGTGTTTCCAGCACTGGTGTTTCCTATTCTTTCGGTCATTTATTAAGAGCCGTGGCCCATAGCCGTAAGCTCTCCCAAAACTAAACAGTAACTACATACAACTATGTAACTATGTAACTAACACTGCACAGATTCTTTCAGTTAAAGGGATAAAGGGTTTAACGAGCGTTAACCACTCCTGGTCATCTGCCCGAAGCCCTAAGGCCCTATGGATTCTTTCACGAGCATTTATTTCGGAGCCATGGCCCATAGCCTTACGCCCCACTATACATAACCTTACCCTACTTACACATCGACTTACACACTATCAACCTCACCATCACATTACACCACGCTAATGTCAACTCCATTAACCCGCTGGATTCTTTCGGTCACTGATTTATTTGAGGCCTTGACAACACGCCATGCGCCCCAACACCAGACCTGCTACATCAACTACTGTGCACCACACCTTAAAACCACAAACACCACACCCCAGAACCATGAACTGCATCAATACAATCAAAAACACACACTTGCACTGAACCAATCCAGCCTGAAGCACAATGGCACCAGGTTACCAAGCAGCAATCACACACACTTGTTCTTCATTGCCCCACCTCACAACACCAGCCAATCGCCAGTTGCCAGTCGCCAGTCAAAGACCACGAATGCTGCCCTTATACCTCTATCCTAGCTTCCCGACAGTACCTCGCAACCGTCCGCAATATTCTAACCAGATCCTTACCCCTCAAGCATGACAGCAAATCTTGAATCAGAGTGTTCCCATGCATCCACGGAGCCAACAACATCCGCCTCCGCACATGCTTCGCACACACAAGCAGAACATGTTCTGGGGTTTCATCAACTGGCGTGCCCACCCACCCAAAATGATACGCATGCGTGCTTTCATTTTACCCTTCAACAATCAACCTTATAACAAAGACATAACACATGAACGAAGAATGAAACTGGCGTTTGCTGAGTGGCAAAATTCCCTAATTATATATAACAATGTAAAACAATGGTTAAAACAATGTAACTCCGGAATGGCTCGACCAATTAAAAAAGTGGTATCTGTGAGGATGAAGCCCAAGGAAATTTCTGGCTTAGATCATGTTTCAGATTTTAGGTAGGTGCTGTAGTTTTTTCTGAACCCGTGTCACACAAGAACAACAACAAGAAGTGAACCCTTTTTCAAATTTACGTGTGGCTCCCTATACGTTTACTCTTGCACGGAATTGCATAAAAGTAGGTGTAAAGTTTGGAAAAGTTGCTATCTACTATCTGGCCAAGTTTGATCGAAATATATTGAATAGAAACGGAGAAAATAATAGTTTTAATTTTGCTGGAGAGAGAGCTATAATTATATATATACACGGCTATCACCGTGTATGATACCGGTAGATATGTACAAACCGCTGTAAATTATGCAAAGGAAAGAGGAAAACAAGCCAAACAACGAAAATCGTACACTACTACTACACTATTTCTAGTGTATGATTTTCGTTGTTTAGTTTGTTTTCCTCTTTCCTTTAAGGCCAATAATCAAGATATGCGCTAAATTACAGAAAAAAAAAAACACCATTTCATTTTGTTCCAAAACACTTAGCTGGATATCATCTTTCTTATATTCAGCTAAGTGCTTTGGAACAAAATGAAATGATTTTTTGTGTGTGAAAAGAAGCTCGTGTCTTGCTTATTGGTCTGACATGTAATCGATACAGGACAGCGGACAACGTTGTTTACCATGTACAAAAAACGAAATGAAAACCATTTGACTATAGTGATTGATAATGTTTGACGGTGTGTTGGTGACAAGCTAGAGTTTACAAGGTGAACAAAACAGCGATTGTACGGTGAGCAATTAAGCCATTTCTAAGCTCTTCAGCAACCGTGAATTGAATGTGGTGTGTTTATCGGTTGTAAAAAAAAAAGTTGCTTATTGGTCTAACTAATAGTCGATCTGGGATAGGGAATAACGTTGTTTACTATGTCCAGAAACGAAATGAAAACTATTTAACTCTCTTTCCTCCTGAAAATAAACAGTTCTTGCAATGGTGACCAAACTTATCATCTCTTCTTTTTTTTAACCCTAAGGGAAACTAGATACATTGGTAGGGTTGTTTTTTTTTTTATAACTTTTAACTTTATTTAATCAGTCAAATCGCCAAAAAGGCATTACATGACATCAACAAAAAAAAAAAACGCAAAAAACATCACAGTGAATACATGCTTATGCATTGTGAAAGGAAACAAGGTCCCACAATAGTGACTTTTGGAAAATGCCTGGGGTAAATACTGAATGATGTTGTGTAAATATTCACCAAGAATAACCATAAATATTATATTTTCATTCATTACATTCTACGTATACAGTTGAGTTCACATTTTTAGCTAGTAAATATTGATGCATTGAAGTCAAAGGGAAAAAAATACTATTTTTATACAACGATGCTGCAAATTGCATTTCGGCTAATAATGCTGACGTATACACACGATCCTGTAAAAATACAAACTTCGTTTTCGCTAAAGGTATTTACAGTGCATACTGTTTTCACGTAGGAAATACAAATATATATGCAGAGAGTGTATACTATAATCAATCACGGTATGGCCATGCCAGAGATTGCAGCACCCGTCCTGTGGCGCTGCCATTATCAAGATCAGTGGTAGCTACAATACCGATCAAGTTTTGGACTTACTACAATCAACTGCAAGACCAACTCATTATTGCCAACAATTCGGCCATGTTAAAACCATTTTGTGAAACAACTTCAATGTAACAACAGTCCCTTTGCACGATTTGTAACCCACACCATTGTATCAGGGCGTGGAGGTCTTGGTGACTTGATGGCCCGTGCGCCCATGGCTTGGTGCTAGGATTCCAATTTCGACTCCCCACAGATCAACATCACTTTTGGGTCCTCCACCTAGAAATTGCCCCCGAAATTCGCCCAATTTGCCATGTCCAAAACCTACGGCTGTTGCCATCAAGTCTCAAGCCACCAAGCCCCGTGAATCAAGGCGAGCAATAACAACATGCTTACGAAACTGGACCACTGCGTTGGCTGGCTTATTTTAACATCATTTGGTATGGACAACTTTAGGCGAAAACTCCGTTAGGCTGAAGTGAGGGTTGAGGGGCTGAATCCCACCAAGTCTCCCTTCAAGATGTTAGTCGAAAAAGAAAGTAAGAAGCTCAGGGGATGTACACAGGATGTAAGAATCAAATACGTTTTTAAAAGTATTTTTTCCATTAGTTTATTTGACCTGCTTCAAAATCGCCACCATCTTCTCAGTCGAGAAATGAAATCTAAAAGAAAAATGAAAATTTCTTAGGGCATAAAAAATCGTATGGTTCTGAGTTAAGCAGCAATCTGTGTTTACTGTACTATGTTCCAGCCTAACCCTGACTGGACACAGTCGTAGAGTGGGCTGTAAAAAGATAAAATTTTTGAAATTCAAAATGTCATAGTGCGGAAAAGTTGTGTTTTATTATCACTAGAACACACAAAAATTTCGTCACTCTGAAGTCACTTCTTGAGCTGCCACAAGGACCTTCTAATTTAAAGGGATATACCTCCCAGCGCAATTTTTCTCGATCCACCACATCAAGTACGGCCCTAAAGGTCTATTTACTAGCCGTTAGTCTTTCCCTTGCTAAAAAATTAAAATTAATTATTCCAATAGATCGTCGAAACAAAATTATAAGACACTAGCTTAGAAAATTATAAATTGTGATTTTAAAATACGAGAATCATTCCGGTTTGTGACGACACAATTAATGCGTTCACGCTTGTCTATAAGGTACAATGCCAACTGAGGTAGTAGCTACGGTTTTGGCGGCGAGGAACGAAACTACTGTCTCAGTTGACCTTGACTATGATAAATGCACGAATGCGATCGACGCGTAGCTGTTATAAGGCAGGCAGAAGGTTATAAGGCAAGCGGTATGTTGCTTTAACATTGTATGTCAATGGTCAGAATCACGAAAAAGGCAAAACTGATGATTTGACTGGTTTAAAATTTAGTTTAAGCATTACTCATTTGATATTATGAGAAACCACTTAAACAATGCTGTAATTAAAAGGATTTTTTTTTGTTCAAAACTACGGGTGTAATTTAACATCAAAGATAGTCCAAAACGTCATCATTTCAGTCTGTTTTGTCCCATAACTTAATACTATTCTGAAAAATAAATACAAATTCTTGGAAACCTTTACGGTTTCTGAGATTACCTAAACCTATTCATTGCAACCCTCGCTGTTGTGACAGTAACAATGACAGCGATAGATCTATTCAAACTACTGGAGTCTACAATAGACGGAGATTCATACGCTCCCTCTAAAAACCTTAAAACTTAACTACTTCTGAAGGCCAAAGAGCCAAGCACTCGACCCGGTTAACCAACGCCATTCACCTCCGCTGACCACCACATAGCCAAAACCCGACGGGCCGTGGGCTCCACGTGATTCACAGTGACAATGACAATGAGGCTTTATTGACCAGATAAAAGTTAACAAATACAAAAAAAAAAAAAATAATAATAATAATAGAAGACAAACATATTTTATGATGCGTTCAGGTTAAACAAAAAGGAAATAACCGCAGCATTAATTCAACAAAAAAAAAACCAACACCAGTACAATCATAAGGATCAAGACACTGAACGGAAACGACAAAAACAAGAACAGTCAGAACAGAAAGTCAATGGACAACACGAAAAGGAAACAGAAGGACAAACAACAACAACAAAAGACGAGCATAGGAATGAAAATCATCATAAGTTGAGGATTGCGTTATCTAAAAGCTGGGTGTAGAAAGACCTTTTGGAAAACTAAAGGCAACCACGAGCTCTAATTGATTCTGGAATGTTGATCCACGTTCGTGTCAGTTGACCTATAAGGGATGATTTTCTTAAGTTGGGTGCAGAGTACAGCCAAAATCAAAAGAATGGAACCTTCGGTGAAATAAAAGTGGACAGAGCTATCGCCTTTTGCGATACGCGGTATCATGCTCTTTTCATGGCGATAGGCAAAAACAACCGCTCTGAATGAAGTTCACCAAGTCCTGGATCGGCAGAATAGGAAGTATCGACTGGCTGGGTTGAGTTGGGTGGCTCAAAATGATCGTTTTTTTTAGCCTCCGAATTCGTAATTTCGTCCTTCAGTGGATGTTTACTTTGTTCGGCCAACTTGCCATGAAGGCAATCATATACGTCACTACAAAAAATATGTCTGTTTGCTCGCCAACTCCCATGATTATCCTGCATCCTGACCGTTCAACTAGGGGAACAGTCCCAAAGGATAACCCCGGCAAGAAGATTCAGATGCTAATTCAGGCTCGCCAAGTCTTGTGATTGTCCTGTATCCTGAATGTTCAACTAGGATACAGTCCCAAAGGACACTCCAGGCAGGTACATCCAGGCGCCAATTCAGGCTCGCCAAGTCTTGTGATTATCCTGTATCCTGAATGTTCAATTAGGATACAGTCCCAAAGGACACTCCAGGCAGGGAGATCCAGACGCCAATTCAGGCTCGCCAAGTCTTACGATTATCCTACATCCTGACTGTTCAATTAGTGTATATAGACCCAAAGGACACCCCAGGCGGGAGGATTCAAATGCCAATTCAGGCTCCCAATTCCTGTGACTATCCTGTATCCTGAATGTTCAACTAGGGTAAAAGTCCCAAAGGCCACCCCAGGCTGGAAGATTCAGGTGCAGGACACGAGAAGTGTAAAAGAAATAATATCTGTCGTGTGTCAAGCTTCCTTTGTTGCTGTTAGTTAGATTACAGGATGGGGAACAAGTGTGTGGGTGTGTGTGTGTGGTTGGGTGGGGGGGGGGATGGTGTGCAAGCGTTTGGTAATCCGCAGTATTCCTTGGTAATCCTCAGGTATTCTTAGTTATCAAGTGGTATTCCGCGGTTATAATTAGTAACGCCAGGTATTTCCAGGTAATCCCGGTAAGAGTACTTTGAGGTAATCCCGGGTAGTCCAGTACAATATTGGAAACTTTGTTGACTAATATTTACTAGAAGTAATGCGTGGTAATCTAAGATAATTCAGGGTTTTCTGAGTTGTCTTGGTATTCCGAGTTAATAGTAACTGGTAGTCTGATGGTAATCCTTTGGTAATCCGAAGTAATCCGAGGAATCTTGGTAGTCTTTGGTTATCCATATTTGCTATTTATACGGTGTACACTATTTTTACCAGTTAATATCCCATAAGGGGACGTTAAATAATTCTAGTTCGGTGACGTCATTTTACAAGCGTGGGGGAGGGGTTGGGTAGAGGGTTTGCAAAGATTGTGACAAAGAACGATGGGTGGGAGGAGAAAGGGAGGCTTGAAAAAAAAAAGATCAACATTTGGGTGAAGTCATCTGTGTGCGGCCCAAACCATCTGAGGAGTGTCCTCGCGTCCGTTCAACACATGAAACAACGAATTTATGAATTCGCCAGAAATTTGCGGGTTAAAAATCGTTCGACATGCGGTAAAAAAAAAAAAAAAACAACGAAAAGAAAGAGAGCTTCATAGAAGTCGTTGCAGGTCATACACTCTCCCCCCCCCCCCACCAACCATCCGCCATTTTAATTTAATTTGGCTTCCCTGCTGGAAGAGGCAAACTAGGTTAAAATGGCACTGTCAGCGATTGAAAAGCAAACGAATATACCATGGCGCCATCTAGCGGCAGTAATATTGTTAACCTTCACAGCTTGCCCCAGATGCACGAGGACGTACCAAATTTTCACTCAATAATTAATGATACAGTCCGCCTGCCTTATAACAGCCAAGACCGATCGCTATTCGCGCATCATCGCGTAGCAGACGAAACAGCATGAATGCAAGTCGGCGCAAACCAGAATGATTTTTTATTTTAACAGTACACTTTATAGTTTTGTAGGCTAGTATCTTATAATTTTTTTTTCGGCGATCTATTGGCATAAATAATTTTAATTTTTACCGCATTAGTCGTTTATATTTTTGATCTCATGGTAATTATTAGCAAACGATTAAAAATTAGTACATGCACAAACGCAGATGAAACATCAAGGTTATTGTAAGCGCGCAAAGGATCATACAATCGCAGGATGCTATTCAATTAGTTCCCAATCTTCAACAGAAAATCTCCTAGACGCCACATTTTAAAACGGATTCTTGGCAAAGGATTGACTAACTTTAAGTAAATAGAACTTTGGAGCCGTGCTTGATGTAGCGGATCGAGAAAAATAGCGCCGGGAGGAATGTACCTTTAAGGAGGTATCGGCTTGTTTGGTTCGTTAAAGAAATGCTGTTGTGCATTCATTGCTTCACTTGGTGCAACCAAATGCTAGATCGTGCTAGATGGCTCTAGATGTTGCCAGATTTCACCTATTTTCAATCGGACGTGCCACTTTAACTTGCGGCTAATTATTAAGACATCAGATTGCAGAAAAAAGCCAGCTGAGGTAAATTATGGGTTGGGACTGAGACTGGGAGGAGTTTGAGCGAGAGACGTCTAATCCACTAAAAGTGTCTAATCCAATAAAAGTCTGATTGTCACTAGAATCGTAATCACTGGAATCAGACTTTTATTGGATGAAAACAGCAACCTGTAGGGTTGGTATTACGTCGCGTGCCTGCGTTTCGACAAGGAAGCGCTGAAGTTATAAGAGGCAATGCTTCGTATAAAGTCGTTGCCTAGCGACCGTTCGCTTGTATTGACGTGGCTAAATATAAAATTTCAAAAGGTTATTATACCTCTTAAAAAAGTCACGCTAAAAAAAGTGTTAAAATAAAAAAATGTTGTTTGTTACGATTCCGACACGATTTCGCTTCGTGATTGGGTGCAAAATGTCATCCGAAAGAAAACGACTTTCTCCTTCAAATCCAGTTATTTTAAAGAAGGAAAAAATCGGCCTTATCTTGAAAAAATTCTCCATAGAAGGCGAAGCTTTGCACATGTTTATTACTGGATCCAACTAACAAAATAAAAAAAAAGTCAATTTCTATAAAAGTTGTGTCATGGCTGACTTGTTTGAAAATGCTGAGAGAGTGTTCTTTTGGCAATTGGTTTCAGCGCAAAGTTTTTGTTTGTTTTAAAAATACGAACAAGTCCTGTGTATGTTTAATCCTAACGTTAACAGAGTTGTCACGGGAACGGGAAGAAGTGTGTTTCCTTTTCAAATATAACATTTTTTAATATTCTGCTAAAATTCACATCTCCACATAATTGAAGGAAATCAAATTTAAAGTCCTTTTGGTGTATAAAAAAAATCATGAGGATTTGTGTGTAGGCTACAACAGTTTGACAAGAACTTGCCTTTTACTGAATTTGAGTCATGGACTTTAAACCCTGAACCACTACTATGCTGTTACTATTTAACAAAAATTATTGAATACAGGCTTAAATGAAAGGCAGAGATGTACTCTTTCCAATAGCGAGCAATAACTATCTTTTACTGCAATTAGGGACCGAGTTGAATCAGCTACCACCATACTAACTGATATTCATATTGTAAAGAGTTTAAACTTTGAATTGTCCTATTCGACCAATAGTAACTAACAGGAATGGGTCTAAACCAGCTCATCTGAAAGACGGAGATGTGTTTCTTCCAACGAGGCAAATAAAAAAGTTTTACTCTGACTAGGAACCGAGTTATGGGTGTTTTTTTGTGATTTATCATTATACGGTTGCCGATGAAGAGGCTATTATAAGCAACTGGACATAGCTCCGCTCTGTAGAACAGTTATTGTCATTGTTAGAAAAAGGACATTTTGACGTTTCAACTGAGACTAGTTTCATTAATTTCCGTTAGTAACAGTTCAAATTGATTTGGAAATTATTCAAATAGAAACAAGTATAGTACTACACAATCAGTCATAACTCAGTCCCTGTTTATCGCAAATAATTTTTATTGATTTTATTGGAAAGAATACATCTTCACTTTTCAGACTAGCCTACCCTAGTGTGTTGATTAGAAATGGCACAGTAAGCATTCAAAGTAGAAAGTAGGTGGCTGTTAATCGTGAATTTGGACAATTTGTGGCCCTACTACTGTGCCTAGGAATTAATTTTGTGGAGATTAATTTTGTAGAATAACTTAAACTGGGTCCTTCCCTTTTTGTAGAGAGAGCTAGAAATAACTTGAAATTGGATCCTCCCCATCTTTTAACGGAGAAACGGTTTAGTTAAAAATACGAAAATGTGAAAATGTTAAATGTTCGTCGATTATGTTAAAGCACTACATCAACTAAAAATTGAAACACTTATTTTGAGCAACAAATAAAGCATGATACGGGAAAGAGGAAGTGGAAAAACAATTTTAATAACATCCAGAAATAAGGTAATACACCACCCAAGTTTAGGTAAGAAATAGGCAGTGGCATTAAGCTTCTCTGCAATACAGTCAAGAATAGGATTTTGAAATCTACGAAAATTTAACGCACTAGTTTCTTGAACACAAATATTATACCCACATTACGTTGATTACTCTCTGGTACGCGTTTTGGAATCTCACTAAAAAGAGCATCCTAAAACTTTTTAATGACTACCATCCTTCGCTGTCCTTTACTATGGAGGAATCCCCTAACAATTCTTTATCGCACGGGCCCTAACTTTCACATGATAGAAACGCTCGGCGGTGTATCCCATATGACCACACTTTACAGTGCGTGATGTTCATTTCGCCACACTAACTTGCGGTGATATGGGATACATCGCCACACTCAAGTGTGGTGATATGGATACCATGCACAGTAAAGTGGGGTGATGTCACATGACGTGATTGGGAGGTAAACAATGTTATTTTTACGTGATGAACTTTTCCGTGATGCGCAACACGATAATAGACATCAGTCCATTGAATTAAAAAAAAGCGCTTCTCCTACACCTTTTTATGTAAAGAAAATCCCACTCTGAAGACACAAAGCACCCCCGCTCAAATGGTATCGGCGCAAGCCTGACTGCATTAATAAAAAATTTGCAAAAGTGACGACACAAAGTTTGCATAAACAAGTCAGCTACCTATTCCTAATGTATACTCATGGTGTGTAATGCATATTTTAAGAAGTTACCAGTTGAATGACCGTGATAACATCTGGCAAGGTCATCCATTTCTTGTCCAATCAGTGGCCCCTCTTGGCCTCATCATATCACCCGAGTCTCACAACAAATCGTTCAGTAGTAGTTTAGTTACCAAACTGGGTGACAACTTAATGATCACCCTGTATGTAATGTCTTGTTGAGTAACGGTTTTTTTTATTGTGACTTCCCCCTCCCCCCCCCCCCAAAAAAAAACGAATATATTTAAATTTCATGTAATGTCAAGATTTTAAGAAAAACCTTTGATAATATCGCGATAATAACAAAACGCGAAAATCGATGCCACCACCTACAACTGAATGACAAAAATGTGTTTCTTACAATGCTGCGAAGAACACAATCAATAATACATGGGTCATCATTCTTCTTAATGGAACACACGATATCGATTTGTTACGCCAAGTGCGTACCGGAAGTGTCACATATTCCAGCAAGTTGAAACCCTACTTCCTGCAAGACCTGAACTCACCACCCCAGTGCCCCACTTATAATGGGACCACGTGTCAAGCCTAATTCTTCGCATCTAGATTTTAGGAGACAAAAGAAAAACACTTTCGCGCACCCAAAAAATCAATATCAATGTTAATGACATTCATGTGAAAATGTCTAATTCGACGCAGTCTGTTGTGTTCGCCAGCATGCTAGGTTATGTGAAAATGTGCCATTTCAAAGCAGTGTCCAGCACACTCTGGGGCCACTAACCTTGAAGCTGTTGGTCTGTAAACTACTTGGAAGCAAACTCAAAGATTGAACGACTAGAGAGAAGATGGTTCACGACGAGTTCTGGAGAGTACACTGTATGTATTTTTTACACCGTGGTGTGACGTCATATTACCCACATCTGTTTATCGAGTTTCCGTTTCCGCAAATGTTTCCTTAGTATCTGACAGATGTGACTAGTGGATTTGCACATAACGGAGTTTTTAAAAAAAATAAGCTCTCTGTTTACAGTTCTTAGCCGTTGTTGTCACACAAAAAACAACAACCTCGTAAAAAAAATGGCGAAAAAAAGCATTTACTTTAGTAATAAAAAAAAAGCAAACTATAATAAACGGAGATTAGTTTTTTTTTATGACTTTCCGTAGATCGAGCAAGCCAACAACCTCATTTTATAGACGTGCATCCTTTCAGTTCTCTGATTGGCTGACAATGCTGCTTTCGCTTCTTCTGGTATGAAAATGACCGCCTCCTTCGTTCAACTCTTGGCCTGAACAGGAAGCAAGCGTACAACCTGAAAAAAGGCTTATGATGCTTCTTGTCCTACTAAATATCGTTCTTCTTTGGGCAAACTACGTAAATGCGAAAAGAAATGAAACTGTAGTAAGGAAGCAAAGAAACGATTTTGTGGAATGAGTTGCATGTGTTACGACGCACCAGCAAATTTCTTATGATCGAGCGCACACTACCAGAATGAACCGTAAATCGAACGCATGTCGAGCCATGATACAACCTTTGTCAGCAATGCCAACAATTCGCGGCTTGACTACGCGTACGTACCTGGATTTTTGAAAGTATGCGCTACGTAGTGCGCAAATTCAACCTTTCCTTTTATTGCTTGCAGTGAGCCGCACTGCACTTCTCACTTATGAAGAGCTGCATTCTGCCTAGCCTAATTAATTCACCAACGCTGGTTTCGCGGTGTATTTTATAATATAAAATAATTTTTTTAAATTAATAGGTTCTGGGGGGAACCCACTAGGGGAGTTCACTGTGATCCCTCTGATCTGCTAGCTTCTTATAGGGCTCAAGTGTCCAATTAGATTTTTTAGTTTTAATTTTAAGCACTGTCTGTCTCGTAATAGGTAATCGTATCAAAAACCAAAACTCGTAAAAGGAGCCGCCAATTCCGAATGGTTCGGCAATGTTCGGAAATGAAGGTTAAATGAAAACTAGAACATTGCTACTTTCGGTAGCAATGTTCAAGTTTTCACTTAACTTTCGAACTATTAAGCGGTGCGATTAAGTTGGCGAATGTTTTGGTGCGTTGATATCACTCCTTTGAAGGGCCAAACCATTCGGAACTTGGCGGTCCCTTTTACCAGTTTTGGTTTTTGATATAATATTACTCCTTTTTTAATTCGACGTGTCACACGTCGAATTAATACGGTTGTGGCCAAAAAACGGGGGTAGCCACTAGCCGATTTACGTCAGCGACATCTCAAAAACCAGACACATTTGTTCAATTCTGATCCGACGAAATTCAAGTATGCGGTGGGTGACTTGCAGTGCGCCAGTACACAAGGTATTACGCTCTAGTTAATTTATTTAGGGCGGTTTTAGTTCGCTAACCTCTAAAAAGGTCTCTGAGCGAAAAACCGTCGTCAAATAGTACACGATCAGTGGCTGACGTCAGCGCTTCCTCAGTTTAAAGGTGTGCGCTCAACGCCGATCATACAAAAATTGCGGCGTGTAACTGCGCATTTCGGCAAGTCAGCTCTTCAACATTGCGGTCGGTTAGAGGCTATCGTGTACGTCGAGATGGCTCATCTCTTATGCCGCAGAACAACACAAAGTGAGTTCATCACTTACCTTTGCGGTGATCTGGATGATACACCGAATTTCTATGATTGAATCTGGACGGTACAATGAATGCGATCTCGTACAAGACTTTTGCTGTTAATTACTGCGCCATCCTCGCTACTTTTCGGGAGGTGCGATATATTACAGTATTTTATTACGCGTATTTGTGGTGTTGTTTCCTATTGATGAGTGAGCAAAGCGAATGATGTCCTGTTTTCACAGTGGCGGACTGGCCAGAGGGAGGGAAGGGCGGGATATTCCTAATGGCCTCTGACGTTCAGATTTTGTAAAAATCCATAACAGGAAGACTCACGTAAGTTTTATTGGTTCGATAACCACAGATTTAAAATTACAAATAATAATAATAAAGATAATTATAAAACGCTTGTAAAACAAGTACTTTGTATTGAGTAGCCTGACAAAAATTGGCCACATGAAATTGCAGTGTTATATTCAATGTGGACTTTGTCACAATTTTCGTGGGAATATTTTAACTTTTGTTAATACACCTAAAAAGTTTAAATAAATTTAAAGTAGTCAACCTCACGTACCGTCAGCGCAATATGATTTCTCCTAGTCCTACCTCCCCCCCCCGCCACCAAATTACCTGCTGAATTTATGAAATGTGGTGTTCGAAGATTTAAAAAATGTAAAAGTCTGATGAACAAGAACAACGGGTACGGAAAACTGTAAAACAACGAAGCTTTCAGTTTGTTTTTCTGTAAGAAAACCAATATCAGTATCCGATGAAAACTTATGTGGTCAGTGATTGCATCGTCGCACACAAGATTCTGGTTCATTTGCCGTATCATAGTAGCAAACGTTACGAGACCATTTTTTTTTAATATAATGTGCAATATAGTAGATATTCTTCAGTACACCATGCATTTAGATTTTTTAGTAGTGTCCTGTTGGTATGTGTGCCGTTCCAACTTCATACGTCAATTACAGATATTTTTTATTCTACCATACGACACGTCGAATTACTAATGCAGTGTTAGTGCATCTTGTTTTTAATTGTTTATTAACTCAACTCCACTACCGTGCAGATCTGTACTAAAGTGCCACGTCAACAAGAAATTGGTTTTTAACACTTTGCTGTTACCTTTTGCCTATAGGCCGAACCATATTCTCAACTTAGTCACCTCTTTATAGGATTTTGGTTTGGTTTTAATTATGTTGTAATTTGTATTATTTAGTTAGTTTTGGTGTGTTGATATCACTCCTTTGAAGGGCCGAACCACTCTCAACTTAGTGGCCTCTTCACCAGTTTTTGGCTTTGTTTATTTTGCTTTGTTGTTACAGTTGGTTTATTTTTCGTGAATTGGACGTGAATACAATTTCTTTGGCAACGTTGTTTAGATTTATCGTAATACACTAGTGTGTGTCTAGGCACGCACGTCAGTATATACGTTGTCATTGTCCGAACTTTGGCCGTCCAATGAGAGACGATGCCGACAATGGTTATAACAGTATTTTCGTACTTACGCGCCCTCCCACACCATCCCCGTTACGCCCCTAGGCTTCAAACCATAAAAGATACGCAGTTCGTATTGTACTGCACCCATTCATCCAATTTCATAGCTGGAAGCCTTCCTGTTATCTCGGTATCGATGAATAATCACCCTATGGGATTTAACGTGTGGATGAGCGGACTAGTTAGTAACACATTTTCAACGTTATTGAGGGTCAGATTTTGCATTGAAAGCAGCTTAGCTGGCATTCCTACACGAGTAAATTTTTGTCAGGTGGGTCATTGCTCTTGATTTCAACACAATTTAAGCTTTTGTACCGCATTATTATTTTTCCCCAAGTACCTGAAATGTGCCCAACTATGCTTCAAGATATAAGACACTGACGCTGTGGCGTCGCGCTACAATGGTTTACAACCTCGACAATTGAATTGATGTGATGTTTGTTGTGATGTTTGTTGCCTAATTTGGCGACACGAATGGTTTACTCTGGCTGTGCGCTCAATACACGATGCATATCATTGATCTAGGTGGCGTCTAGTACAGTCTCCTGATGATGCGACGGGTGCTTGTTTATTTGTCTGTAAAAAATGTTTCTAAGAGTACAAACATAGACAAGTCAGTTGCATATTGTATAAAGTTGATGGCTTTGCTGTTCATTAGAATGACTTCCTGCCAAGTATATTCCATATGACACTTTTGAAAATTTGCCAACTATTGGAAACAGTCTTGTCCCAGCGCCCTCACAGCTTTCACACATTATTAATACATACCAGCGCCACGGTTTTCGAGAGTACTTCTCATAAATTCCAGGAACACCTCGTGGCCATTTCTATTTAAGCAAAGATCTGGGAATTTCCAAGAAATGAACAACCGAGGAAAGGGTTACAAATTATAGTGGGCAGATTGAAGAACAAACCCATTATTCACTGTGATCGGCACATATCGACGAGCGAAGACCAGGTGCCATGATGGATTACGTCAATACAGCATCTCGTGCATCTTCTTCGTGGTTGGCTGACGCACGCAGGGCTGAGAGCACGACGCATTAATAATT
>JAHWFP010214283.1:0-38266 GCA_023313725.1 Lithobius niger | reverse complement strand
CTTTTAAGGAAAATGCAAATGGGAGTTCCGCACATAACCATCCTAGTTCCAACGAATCAAGTTTTAGATTTGAAGATGCTCTCTATAAAAAAAGCTGTTACAGCAAGGAAGTTTTAGTATATTTTCTCTGAACGTCTTCGATTTTTCTAATATCCTTGAGAAGGTATGGCGACCAATATCTGAGTTGCATTCAACAATTGGTCTTACATATACTTTATAAGCTAAATTCAACAAATACGTCAACTAATGAATCTTAACCCTTTTCTTTAAAATTACCTCGAGTTCCTTGGACACTTTTAAGTCTCTCCCTGGCATCACTTTGAAAAATAAGAAAAATGCCAATCAAGACAATGACTTTGAAGCTGAATCCAATGGTCCGCATGTTGTTAGATAAACAAATGACAACCTCCTTTCTGGTGGTCTTGATATTTATCACTTAAGTTGACCTATTAACATTCTCATTCGTAGTCAGACAGTCTTCCTTCCGTTTACGAGCACACAGGAAGTCTGTCTTTTACAACTTTAATATCTTAATAAATGAATTGTTAATAAGCAAAAACGGGGCCATTAAGCATTACTTTTAGATCCTTAAGTATTAAGGATCTAAAAGTTAACCCTTAAAAGGAACACGGACAACTTCTGAGGGTGTAGATACAAATTTACTCACTAAAAAACGGATAAGAGAGGCTTTATTTGTCGAAATTTGACCCTTTTTGACCCCGAAATTTGACCCTTACTCGCTAGTGGTCATGTCCTTATCTGAAGCCTCACAAAATTACATATTCTAAATCAATTCTGTACGAAATCGTGAAACGTGAAGACGCTTGAAGATGGATTAATGCTTTGTTTTTGCTGCTTTGTTTTACCCCTCAACATCTAGAGAAACACTTAAATGAATCGTCAATTATACTATTTAATTAAATGAGTATTTTCCCTTCCCATCTGTAGGAAAGCTTTGTTTTGGTCTGTAATTTTGAAAGCAATTTCAGCCAAGAGCATTACACGTTTTAATCGATACACTGTTATGTGTGCAGAATCCAAGATATACCTACTGCAACTTTCCTGATTACTTCAGGACGCTGGAAAGGTGCTCGTGCTCGTGACAATTATAGCTGGTAAATGATACTAGTCTTGATAAAAACGCTCAAGCAGAAAAGAGTTATTAAATACTACATTTCCACTATCGTTGAGCACCAAGTAGTAAGCGTTTGAGGCTGAGGGCCTATCCACACCTCGGTGATAAAATGTGACTTTCATATTCTAAATGTCAGCACTGTACGCCTTCATTTCATACCGTAACTATTACAACATTTAGCGGTTCCGTTTTTGTTTATTTATCCAAGTTATTCTGAGACTTTGAAAAATAAATTATTTCATCTACGTTCTAAATTTTAAAGAAATTTTACCATAATTTTAAAAATGACCTCTGTGCTTTCACTGTTTCAATTTGTAGCAACTTTTTCGTCTACGTTTTAATTGAAAAGGGTACTATAATAAGTATAAATTTCGAAATGGGCTTACTAATTTTTTAAGATGGCTAATCCCACAGATCAATTCGTAGCCAGACACTTTACAGGTAACGTGCATTTGAGGGAGCCATTCTAAAAACAAAAAGGAGTTGATATATCGAACCCAAAAAGGAAAAAAGGGAAGTGCATAAAGATGGCTTCCTGTGCTATGTTATTCTTTTGTATGATTTTCGTTGTTGACTTATTTCCAATTTTCCTTTATGTTATTTACAGTGATTTATGTCTATTTATTAAACCCAAAAAGGTGAATGAATGTGCACCGTATCTGCTAATCAAAGGAGGAATGACAGAGCAAAAATGTCTGCTACCGACTTTCTTCTATCCAGAGCTGTCACTCAACCGAAATTCACCGCAGTTCACCAGACAGGTTAAGGCTTCACAATCATGACTGTGCTAAAAATTTATAGAGTTCATTTAACATTTCAGGTTTTTGATATTATGCTAAAAATGATGTAAATTACGGGTCAAAATGTGGCAAACGCCATCCCTCTTACATTTTTTTGTCTTCAGCAATGACATTTTTTAGCAGAACCTCTGCTCATCTTGAACCAGCCAAGAATGTACTTCAACATTTGCAATACGAATGCGGTTCCATTTGACTCTGACTCGGTTTAACCAAAGTTTTAAAAATGAAACAAAAGTTGTCAGTCATCGTTCCATGCTCTTTTGAGTTTTGTTGGAGGTAGGAACGCCCTCTCGTCAAAATGTGCACATAAATGGAATGTCAATTGAAGCGCCTTTGAGAGAAAGAGGCTTTTTACGTTGGAACTTCCTATTTTTTAGTTCTTTGACGAAAGTCTCGCACGGTAAAACATTAATTATTATGACTCAGTGTTTTTTATTCCAAACTTTTCTGGCTATGACATAGGAACAATATCGTCAGCAATAGGAAAAGGCGAGTTGAAAAGGGGCTGTAAGACAATATAACAAAAATAAACGTCTGCAGCGACTACCTAGTCGTAACTGGTCTTCCGGACACTTCCGCCACTTTCTAAAATGTTGAAGCGCACACCTCTATCATGCACTGCAACGACGTTCTCTATATGTAAAAGTAGTAACCACAATTGTCCGTTAAAAATGTGTTAGCTTTTAAGCCTATTTTCCGATTTTAAGCGTAAATTGGGCGCTTTTAAACCTAATATTTCCCTGCTGTTTTATTTTCATAATAGCAGCTAACGGAGAGTTGGGTTACAGAGTACCTTCATTTATTTATGCAACGCGCTGAGGAGATTTGACGTTACCGTGGCAACATGATTTGAGGCCTAATTTTTAGCTTTTAAGCCTAATTTTTAACCTGCCGTTTTAATTTCGTAAGAAGCAGGTCACCGAGAGAATTTGGTTCGAGGGTAGGCCTATTCATCCATTCAACACGGTGTCGAGAGTATTTTAAATAAAGCTAATGTATGCCATTGACTAAATCTTTTTGTTTTTATGGTTGCGTGTTTTCCTGTAGTGTTTAAATGCTACAATCAAATGTTATTATTTCATTAAGTTACGTCGACAAGCATATTAGCTGTAAGGAAACAACTATGTTTTGATTAGCCGTGTTTTCTAACTAATTTTTGGTTGCTGGATCTAATGGAAAAAAACAGTTTGTCTTTGTCTGGTACCGTCCTGAAGTTGAAAAATGCGGCGGATGGAAGGACAAAGTCGTTGCAATAGTCTTTTCAGCCGTTCCGGACTTACGGAAGACTAAAAAAGGACTTTTTGACAAAATGGTGTGCAAATTAAGAAGGTTTAGACAACTTTTAAGAAATGGCAACTTTACCTTGCGCTTAAAATAAAACACATAAAATTATTGTTAAGTCTTTGAGATTTATTGAATAAATGGACAATATTCATTTCTGTTCTGAAATTTTATTCAAAGTTGACACATTGGCTCAATGACTATACGTTGAACATTGAATGTCGGCACATTTACATCTTTACGCAAACACGTTTGCACAGCTCGGATGTGAGGAACAAGTAACAGGAATTGCGCACTCCCAGACAGTGTCCTTTTTCGTGGCATAGCATGTTTTGGATTCTGTGCAAATGTCTTCACATTCGTCCGCTTCTGTCAATACAGTTTGCAGGAATAGAATGCAAAATATCAGAAAGGGAAATGCAGTCTTCATGCTGCTTTTAAAAACGAAGATAACACTGAAACACATAAAACGGAGAGAAACTCATAAGGGAACTATTTTATAAAAAAAAAATGAATGTAAATTCCAATAAATATAGGGTGTCTGAAAGTTCTAGATCTTCGTGATTTTTTTTCGAAATGTGAATGATGTTGGAGATACGAAACCGCCGTATGCAAATGCTTTAGCTTAGCAGATTATACACGATGTGTTCTGTTTCCCGGGAGAAACAAGAAAAATTGCCCCCCCCCCCCCCAAAACAGAATAAAACAGGTGTAGATAAAATTTTATTCCGGTATTGGCATGCGTACATCAATTTTTCTTGCTTTCAGTTGAGCCCAACGTTCTATGACCGACTTGGTAGTCATACTTTCTGGCCAGATCACTCTCAATCTTGAGAGCAATACTAAACCACTCAGGCTTTCTTGCTTCATAGTAGTGCGGAGATAGTTTTTGATTCGAGTAGTCTAGTAATCACAAATTGAATAAATTTTGTTTTACGAAAAATTCGCCCCCCTCTCAGATTCGTCCTGGTGCACCGCACCCTTTCTGCCGGCCCTGTGTGTGTGTGTGGGGGGGGGGGCTAATTGATCATTAGCGCCAACCTCAGTCACAGTGCAGTGGTCCGGGTTGCCACTGCACCACACATTACAGAGATATTATTCAAACCCCTAATCCCTGTGTGTGGGTGAGGTAGGGGGCGAGGGGGTAAGCGTCATAAAACAAACAAAAAACGTGCAGTATGATATGATGCTCACATAATAGGATGAAGCAAGTTAAACACCGACCACTCCCCAAACATCTTAATAAAATATGCATTAGGCCACCCCCATTTCAGGCTATTGTTCACTAGAGCTACTTTAAAAAAGTCTAAAAGTACACCGAAATTTAATTAAGTCTCCCTAAAAGTTTGTAACGTTTATTTTATTAGAAACTGAGCGTATGACCACGAGCAGAATGAAGGAGAAGTTTGCAACGTATCTACACTATGTTGCAACACTCGTTGTGGGTCATGGCTGCATGCGGACAGATTATCTGGCTAAAACATCGCATTCCAAGCATCGCATAACAAAAACACAACGGACAAACCATCGCATGGTCAAAATATTGCGTGGTCAACACATCGCACGGATATTACATCCCGGATACAACATCGCGAACAATAACATCGTGGACGAAATATAACACGGATGAAACATCGTGGACGAAACATCGCAAACAATTTTTTTTTAATGTGAAGTGAATTCATACGAAAATTGCAGCCCCAAGTTGCATCCTATCTGGCGCCCCCCGCCCCAACACACACACTAAGGCCGTTGTGTCAAAGAAACGTATTTTTTTATTTCACTTGAATTCATATGAAAATTGCATCTGTAAGTTGCGGGAAAACGTTTAAATTCACCCTGGTTTGTTTAAAATACGCTAACTTACAGGGCTCCGCTCCAGAACATCCGCCTGCCCCTCTCTTACAAACACACACGCTACATGAGTCACTTTTGCAAAGAAACATTTTTGTAAGATAAATTTGAAATGAATTCCCATGAAAATTGCATATCTAAGTTGCAGGAAATCGCCTTAAATTCACATGTTTTGTTCAGGCAATGTTTTGTCCCCTATGTTGTTGACACGCGATATTTTGGTGGCGATGTTTTAGCCGGGATCCATGGCCAGTTGCAGAACTAGTAAATTTTTTAATTTGCAGAAATTATACACGAATAATTAGGCTGTAGCATTTTTATTTTTATAAATATGTGGCAGTATTGTTTAAAGAACCCTGAAACGAGGAAGGAATTTTGTCATGTCAAGCCAAGGCTGACGGGTCAGAAACCGCGTGTCTTGCCTTCCAGCTCCATGGTGCCAGGGAGCGAAATTCACAACTTCTTTCTCAAAAGATTCTTAACAACGAATGAAACAGAAAGTGCGAGTTACAATATGGATACTTCCACGTCGTACGGATGCATTTATAACTCTTGCTACAACCACATCCCTACAATTAGAGTCGCAAATTTAAAACATCCCTTCGTTGGCCAATAAGCGACTTTCTTTACATGATGGACAGGCGTAGGAAAAGTAATCTTTCCTAGTAGAACAGCATAGTTCAGAAGGTTTCGGCCATTAATCTTAGAGCTGTTTGGAGGCCCACGCGGAAGATGTTAAATGGAAGCTACCATCATCATATCGGTTGTTTTTTGCCGCATGAGGGAGAAAACCGGAGTACCCGGAGGAAACCTTCGTGTAACGGGTGGGAAACAACCGGAGAAAACCAGTACATAATTATGCACTTCTCTTCACCAAGCTCGAACGCGGGTCGGTACGAAGCCAGAGATGTACAGCTGGGACCAAGACACCTAGCGAATCTGACGCCCCAGTGCTCGCACCTATCCATCGCCACTGTTCAAATCAGATATCACTACCTTCACATACGAGTAGTTGGCTTTCGAGTAAACACCCGAGTTGAATATTCGAATCGTCTAGTGCAATAACCAGATACTGCTGCTCAATGAAACACGACAAATTTATTATTAAAACAGCCTACTTACGGTATGGAATGACGCAACCTACACAGTATAGCGCAACTCTGACGGTCCCGTATAAATCTTAATGCTTTATACATACGACGGAGTAACGCAGCTGGTCATTATAGGTAATTACTAGTAGATTGTTATGCTGGTAAAAAAACATCTGTGCTATAGTCTGCATTCTGAGTAGTCGATTAAGTCGGTGCTGGAAAAATATTAAAAAAAAAAAACGTATGAAGAAGCATCATTGATTTAGAATGCTATAGGTTTATTGGAATGCAGAAATACCAGGAGCGCATTATATACACGTCCTCTTATATTTATGCTACCCCTGGAAATACTTATAAATATTAAAATGAAAAAAAAAACATTATTACTGGCAACTTGACATGTTTTGAAAGAACGGGGTCCCTTGTTTTACTATTTCTACAGCAGATATCGCGTGTGGTGGCAGAGCTAGCAGATATGGCCATAGAAATGGGTAAAGGAATCGTTCGCTTGGTTTTGCATTCTCTCGCTTCTTTAGGAATTGCTGTGTATGATAGAATTAAATTAATGTATTATTTCATCTCTATCGGTCGAATAATTGTGAGATTCAGAATTTGGCGATAAAATGAATAGAAAAGCCGAAAAAAATTAGCATTACTAAAGTAACTACGTCAATGAGTAATGCACACTAAAAACGGGAGGTGACGACGAATTCAGATGTTAAAAAATTATGAAAAATTTACGTCAAATGTTAAGTTTAGCTAAGTGTAAACGATTGGATGAATTTCTATGCAAATTAGCTGTTGATTTAAGCTGCCTTGGTTAGTAGGTATCGCATGTCTGATGACGTTTGCTCACACCAGACGAAACGTCACCTCCCCATTTTAGTTTGTATTCATGTTTGTCATGTTTTACGTTAGTACGGCCAAGTGAATTACCTTTTTTTTACGGTCGTAACATTTATTGATTAAAAACAGACCTATGTCATACCATTTCTGGAGTATCTTCACTGGGCGTCGTACCTTTCCCATTTCCCATCTTTTATGAAACAACTTTAACCTGCAAGTGGGAAATGGTGCAATTTAACTTGCTGCAAACCTGCCAAAATAACTATATTTCTTTTTTAATATTACGACAGTTAATCGCATTGAAAATATCGCATTGAAAAGTAATCAAAGCAGCGGTTGGTTAGTTTGTAGTGGTTTGGAGCTCGGACTGCAATATCATCAATCCCAGATATACACTGATGGCCATTTTGCATGGCGGCTGCTATTTTCTGAACAGTGGGGGAATATGGAGTGGTGATTGTGTCACTATGCTTCTTAAAGTATGGGGAATCCAAGTGCACAATTACTGGCGGTTTAGGTAACCACCGTAACTGCTGTGAAATTGTGGTTGGGTATTTCATATTTTGGCCGTTGTTGGCAGATACTGGGGAATTTAGTTGAGCATAGTTTGTGGGCTTGGGCAAACACTGGTTGATATCCTGAAATGGTTTATGAAAATTGTTGCATTGCAATTAAGCTGGAGGACAGTACAATGATAGACATCATGTGTTCGGAAGTTTTAAAGAACAAGTTTCTACGTAATAGTTGGTCATCGTGGCTGAGCTTTGAGAGAGCTCAACCTGGTTGCTGGAGGTTTGCGGATCTGATCGAACCCCTGGAAAGGGGACCTTGGCAAAGTCCCCACCAGGACTGCCGGCCAGGGTAGCGTGAGAGGCTACTATGTTCTTTAACATTCTGGCCAGTTCTGGACAATCTTTCGGTCCCGACGATGATCGGAGGTTTCCTGGATCGAATCCTCGTTTGAAACCTCACCTTACCAGATATTTCTTCTTCTCCAAAAGTCTGGTAACGTTCAAAATTGATCCACACAAGCATTAATTTGCTTTGGCTGACTTAAGGCTCAAAGAAATTAATTTTAAAATAAAAAATAATAATAGCGTTTGTAGTCTAAAACGTGGGATTAAATACATCATTGAGAGCTGAGATTGCACAATGCGAGGACCCATCTATTCTGTCGCCACAGGGTGTTGGATGTAATCGTTGACTCTCTATCGTGGCCCCGATATCGTAACGCCAACCTTTCCATGTGAGGTTGTACCTTCTACACAAACTGCATGAAGTAGAGGAGAAGTTCTCCAATACTGTCCGGGGATAGGCCTCCTAAATCGTTCGGGACGTAGTAGGAAGGTACCAGAGAGGTTAAATCTTTCTGTTAGCAAGGTTTAGCTAGGGGAAAGTGTAATTGTGGCCAAAATTATAATTTGTAATTTACATTTATTAATTTGCACATTTTTGTTTTGAACTGTAAATACCATCCTGTGTTTTATTTAGACAGCTCAAGATTTATTGATTTCTTTAAGAGATTTCTTTATTTTTATTTGTTATTTTAACGAGGTCCCTCAACTTTTTAGGAGGGGTGAGTGTAGTGTTTCAGTGATGCTAACTAATTATATTTGCACATAGCTATTACCAGGGTACATTTAGCCGGCAATATAACCCCTTCATGTTATTGACTGCTTTTTATAAAAGGGACGTGGTGTGCCATAACGTGTAACTTTATAAATAGCCTAAACACCCATTACAGACGTCCGCGATTTTACCAGCCTTCAGCTTGTGAGCTTCGGCTTCTCACTCAGTAATATTCCGGCAGTCAGCCCATTAAACACTACACGATTCATGTGAAATTTGGTAGAATTATTGGCTTTGGGAATCAAAACAATAATTTTGGTTTAGGGGAGCCTAAAGTGGACGCAAACGTTATTTCAGCTTGTTTTGCTCAATAATTTGAGACTGCGTGCATCAATTTGAAAATAAAATTCGTAGGAATATTCATTGACCTTCGGCGTAATGACGTATATGCATGGTTTTATACCAATTGCTGAAAATCCAAAAAAAATAGACCGAAATTGGGTTCAATAAATAACTTTGACGTAATTCATTCGGTTATTTGGGACTGTGTGAACCGATGTGAACGGGATTTTGTAAGACCATTCTTTGTATTTAGGCAGATGGATGTAAACGCATAGATTTATACGAGTTATATACAATACACAATACATAAATTGTATATATGACTTAGCAGGAATGGTGATGCGGACGAGGATAGACCTATTTCAACCCATCCAAACGCAGAAACAAAATTTTTAACTATAATGATGAGCATTTTCATTCTTTTCATGACAGCAAAGAACTAGAGGAGCATGTTCAGTCTTTGAATGGTAGCACTGGTGGGCCCACCACAAAAAATACCACAACAAAACGGCCAGTGTGACAAAATGGCTTCATACTAAACTGAGTTACCCGGGTTTAATATGGTAGACGTAATTACCCGGGAACTAGTACATCAACATAATCTCATCTACGGAAGATGGCGGCCGACATCAGTGTCCAAAAATAGTTTTTAACTCCGTAACTTGTAAAATGTTTGGCAGATTAAAAACAAACCAGTTGCGAATGACCTCCTGAATTCATTTTTTTTTTCAAGAAACGTCATCAGAGTTTAAGAAAATCCAAGACGGCGGCAGAAAATTTCGTTCAAATATGATTTGGTTTGTAACTTCTAATATAAAAAGAAACCGGCTGCACGTCATCTTCAGAATAAAATCGAATATTAAATAGTAATAACAGTTTGTTACAATAGCAACAGGTTAGGGAAGGACCCTAGGATCACTAACAACCAGCCCAATTTAAAAACGGAAGACAATATCATATAAAGATATAGATTTGGCTGTGGGGAGGTCAGGGGGATGAGGTATGGGAAACGCGAATGCCTTACCACCAAGGTTAGACCTGCCAGGGGCTCTAAGGCCCCCGATGGCATCGCCAATCGTGTTGGACACAGGAGTTGTAGGATTGGCCAAGTAACAAATAAAAGGCAGATGAACAAATGAGACGGTTAAAAAGCATCGTTATATAAAACAAGGTAAGAACTAAAAACAAAAGCATCCTCAAACTGGGAATTGTCACCACCTAAAAATAAACAATTCAGAATTAAAAAGCCCGTAAGGCGCAGGAACTCCAACGTTCTTTTGTAATAAAATAATATATAAAAAATATAACCAGTTTACCACCCCCAAAGTGGACGGAAGACGGAAGGGCATGGGGGCCTTCAACACCATTCCAAATTAGGAGAGAGGTAAACTATAAATTAAAAAAAAAATGTCTTTTGCACAAATCGAAGTAGCTATCCCAGAGGTAGGGGTCGTTTCAAATACTCAGAAAGAGGTTCAGTGTCCAGCATCCTGCGAAATGCAGAAACCGTTTTTGCTCTCTCAGGGCATTCCACATCGGCAGAACCCGCACTGAGAAAAAATGTTTTCGACAATCAAGCCTGGAAGCAGGAACCAAAAGTTTAAATGAGTGTCCCCGTGTACCAATAGTGCTGGTTGCCAAGTCAAAAAAAGGAAGGTCCACGGCAATTAGATGGTTTAAAATCTTGAATGTAAGAATTAAGTCAAATTTTATTCTGCGAAGTTCAAGAAGCTCTAGGCCCAATTTAACCAGGCGCTCCAGATATATTACCTCTCTGAGTCCAGGGAGTCCCTTGGTGTAACGCCTTTGCACTTTCTCAATTAAGTCGATGTTGCGTGCAAGGTAGGGTGACCAGACAGGGGTCGCATACTCGAGCAATGGGCGAACGAAGACTTTAAATGCCCAAATTCTGATTTCAGTGTTTCCAGAAGAAAAACACCGTTTTACAACCGCTGAACGACGATACGTTGCAGCACAAATCATCTGGCAGTGAGTGGACGATTTCAGGTCACCTGTAAACGAAATTAGCCATGACTCCACAATAAAAATAACGTCGTAAGTGTTTTGACGCAGAAAGTCTTTAAGGCAGCCTATATTTCTAATAACACTGCGTGCATTAACCAGGATACAAGACAGACTTCTATTTTTTCTTGCCCGAGTGATCTGAGTAGATGAGTATGTCCCTATTAGTGCAGTTGGTTTTCCGAAGGAAGATTTAATTTCATAAGTTCGTGTTGAAGTACTCTCTTGCCCTTGGCCGTTAGATGAATGGAGTCCCTTGCTAGGAGGGTGTGGTCTGAACAAATCGCTTTATCAATTGACAGAAAAAGAGTCATTTTGTGCGACACATAATTTGCGTAAAAATGAGTTCGTGTGTATGATCTTCATATCGAGGTCTCTTTCCTACTGTTTAAGTCGTGGGAACAGGCCTTGATGGTAATTTTGGCTGAAGGGTACTTTACTCGGATTGAAGTTGTGAAGTCCTGAATATGTTTCTGTTAGGTGATTCTGTTAGGTGTGTAGGCTGTGATACTGTTGGACCCTACACATACCACGAAGGCGCCGTCACTATCTCCTTCCGATATAACATATTGCAGTTTGGAAGATAGTTCTTCTGTTTTTAGGCCTGGGTAAGTCACAGTTTTGGATCCTGGATTAGTACCGCCTCTAAGACCCCTAACGTGTGAGTCCCTAACTATAGAAGTGTGGACCCACCATGCAGATGACATCTGAGTGAGTTCCTCCTGAAGTACACTCCTATTACTTCCAATCATGAGATCCAGGGAGTTTTCTTTATCCCTAATCATTTTATTTTCTTTCCTTAAATTATGCATGTCGCAAAGTTCCGTCACCACTGGGACGAGAGTTCGCATAGCCTGACCTTGCACCGTATTCTCCACCGAATTCTGGATGTTTTGATTTTAAGTCTGTGGTGAGGCGTTGTTTCCTAAGTGGTTTTGTTTTTTTGTTTTGTTTTGTTTTTTGCGGTGCATAGTGATGTTTCCGTGAAGAGGGGGAGACAATGCCTGTGCCAGGGAAGAAGCTGAGTCCATCTGCTTCACATCGTGGTCCAGGTGGGCAGAAATGAGTCGCAGACCTCCTGTTGCTGAGCTTTTCAGTTTCACATTTAAATCTAAGCTCCCCAGAGGTGGGCTCATGTGGCTAGAGTCTACCATTGGTGTCTACAATTTAGTGTTATGCAACCCTTCTGACCAAATTCGTCTTTTATTCAAGGGATAAGGATGAAAAGTCACTTGTTGAAGGAGTTTGGCCTGATGTTAACAATCCTATTAATTTAATAATGCACTAACTTTTCGACTTTATGTTTATGGCTCATATCAGTTTAGGTGCTTTCGTCATGAGTTTGCAATCATTACTGTTCTTAATATATCCTGCATTGCTGAAAAACACCGGGTTCACAAAATAAAAACCTAGATTGGAAATCCAAGGTTTGCTTGTATTTAAAAAAAAAACGTCTAATAGCGCAAAAACACTACCAATTTTTAGAGAGCAGTATCTATAATAGTGACTACAAAATTTACGCTTTAGCATTTTTTGCATTAATTAAATTATCATTAGCATGTGACATATTGACCGAGCTCATTATCGTGTTACTCTGCCACGAAACATTAATACGACAGTGACATAAATCGATAAAGATCTTATCAGAAAATCAGTCATTTCATACGATGATGTGTGTTTTTGAAGACCATTATTGATTGATAATCTGTCATGTAGGGTGGAATTGTCTAAAACTCTCGCCAGTTGCTGCTGCTAAGCCATCTTGAGTCTTCTTGTCAGTCACAATGCATTTTCTTCTGAAAAACTTGCCTTGTCTTAGTGGGAGAAAGAAGATTAAGACTTTAGAAAATCTACATAATTTGGGAGGTCATGCAATGAAAAACAACATTACAGTACAATTGATACGTCGATGTATCCGTCTTACAACCTTCGTCTTTTACTTTTTCGGGATTAGCCTGAACTCGAAGGCTGGTGTACCATCATCACGACTTCAGTGTTGTTGGTTTTACACCAGTTTCACATTTCAAGTAATGGGTTTCCTTCACTGGCTAGCTGTAACTGTTTTTATGTTTTACGAAGGAGAAAGTATGAACGTCATGGCTCTCTACATATCAATTGTTTTAAATAGAAGTATGGCAATTGTTTGCCTGATCGTTTTACGTTTGAAACAAGACCAATTTCAGCAGATCATGGATCACGTCAAGTCCTTATGTGACAATTACGATCAACGATACATTAAAACTTTGTATAAGAGCATCATAAAGTCTCTTGTGCTTTCTACTTTGACAATTGTAACTCTGCTAGTAGTGACTGAATATGCAAGCGTTAAATTCATGGAGAAACATGGAGGTTTAATTCTACTCAATTTAGTTAATGTAGCTGACACAACGTCAACGCTGGCGACTACTGTATTTGCTGCTTTAAATATGGTAGACGTAATTGCAGTATATAACTTTATAAATGCAACTTTAACACTTCTTACATTTTATTTTCGCATGTTAGCAACTTCTTTCCTAGTATTCAATGAAAATGCTAAGACTCTATTTTCCACCAACCTTACATCGTTTCCATTTTCTGCATGACATTGCTCGTCAATTGGGCGATAAGTCTGTCCTCCTGTCCGGTGTTTTTAAATTTTTGCAGGAGGTACAGATGTATAACAAGGTTTAGATTAGGGGTTTGTCTTCTGTGTAATGTGTGGTGCAGTGGCAACCCGGACCACTGCACTGTGACTGAGGTTGGCGCTAATGACCGAGCTGTCGACGCGCCATTAAGCCTCATCCCCCCCCCTTACTTTTGAATCGATCATGAACTTACGCTGTTATCATGAACGACTTACCAAGCTGGTTGATGACATCAATAAGTTACTGTCTCCTATCCTGCTCTTACTTTTGACTGGAATTGTAGCGGATATTATTCTGAGTGTGAGGGTTTTCAAGAAAGAAGGTGACGAGACTTATTTCAAACTAATGCAAGTTATTTTTGGAGCAATATTTGTTCGACAAATTTTCAACCTCTATTCCATGAGCTATTTTTCAGGAGATGTGAACACACAGGTGAGTACAATTCTAAATGATCAGCTTTTGTTCATTTACTGTATTTCAACTACTGTTGCTTGCCAACTTCTTCCAGAAAGTGACCCGTGATAATGTGAAAGATGACTCCAATAGGTTCCATTATCCATCACCTACATTGTCATCGAAAAGGTTCCTTGCAGCCGTAAACCACAGTTCCTTCTTTAAAAACTGGATCTCATATTGATACAGTTAATAATAAAAATAATAAATATTTTATTCTACAAATGAAAATACAATGTAAGCAATGGCCGGCAACCCCTCTTTCGACCATGCGTGTCTGCACCTGGTGGCATCTTGTTGAACTAGTCACTGACGATCCACAAATGCCATGCATTCCTCATGTGTATTTCTTATTTTAAGCCTACTGCTCACTAATCTCGACATGTATAAACTGGTATCAGTACTAAACGAAATTGTTAAAATAAAGTTTTTTAAAGAACTGTAAAAGGTTTAGAGGTTTAAATTTCGTATGAAGTTTAAAAAATATGATGAACACACCAGATGCATTTCATGCCTAGCTGACATAAATGGTTAATTAAAACATTAAGTATGGGTGACACAATAGCAAAATAACAAAATGTATGATTTCCTGATTTTTATATCTATCATGTAATTGGCAAAACGATAACCCGATATACACAGAGGTATCTTTTTCGCTTTGATAACTCGATGTCAAATATCGCATGACAAATTATATGATGCTATTATGGAGAAAATTGTATTACGTGCGTATAACAGTACTTTTCAGTTTTGAACGAATTCTGTGCAGCTTGATGATTCCATCGGTAATATTCTAGCCACTGCATTGTTTATAAGCCACAAAAGAGCTACTCGGCCCTGCCAAGTTGGTTGATTCAAGGTTTTGTTATTTTCAGAGTGGATCTTTCTAGCACAACTCAAAACCCTCTGATATTTAAATACTCTTGTGTATAAACCTAAAGCTAGCATCGAGCATTATGAATTTCGACTAATTTCAGCTAAAACGGCGACTCAAGGATAGTTATAATGTAACATAATACAATAAAATATCTAAGTAAGACATTTAAATTTATTTCTTAATGTTTTGGCTTTGTTATTTGTTTGTTCATGAACAAATCCATAGAATCACTTGCTTGAACATTTGCTGAATCATTCTGACATTCAATGTCTGTCAGCTGCATACAAGTTGCATCAAGACATCTCCTCGAAAGTAGTGAGAGATGACGCCGAATGAACGAACGACACCGTTTGATGCTTGTCCTTGGAGCTTCGAAATATTCAAAAACTATGAGTAGGAACAAAGGTAAAGCACTGCGATTGCTGAACTGTGGGGGGGGGGGGCTGAGGTTTAATGGTGCATCGACACCCAGTTCATTAGCTCTAAGCTTAGTCAGTCATAGTGGTCTGGGATGTCACTGCGCAACACGTTACAGAGATGTTAACCAAACTCCAAATCTGGATCTTGTTGTATATCTATCTAACACTATGAAGATGGGGCCTTACGACATGAACATGACGGACAGTGAGTGGCCGGTGACACCACTGACATTCAGGAGGGACAACCCCCTTCAATAGGAACAATGAAGATAGCCACAATCAAACACAGATACTTTGTTTGATAACAATAACCTGTGCACTTGTTTAATGAGTGCACAGGTTATTAGTCTATTACCATCGAATCAGTATCTCAATAGTATAGTATAACAAGTCTCACAATGAACACATCATCCTAGACTTTAAAAATGGTAACTAGCTTACATTAGGTATTAGCTCTTACTAGGCAGATACACTATATATCTTAATACAAGTAACTGACACCATACTGTACACTCGTTCTCGGCTATGAGAGTGCATATATGTATACATACACATTTATCATAGGAAGAATTAGAAAAGCCCAAACTAGCTCGTTTGATTGTTTGAGTCAAGTTAACTAAAAAGGTAAAAACCGGAGAGGTTTTATATACCAATATACTTCCACAGTGTTTATTCCAAGTGAAGCCCGACTGAGCCATTGAAATCATTTTTTTTTTCGTTTTTAGTTTTGTCGTTTGTTCATGAACAGAAGCAATAGGAAAAACGCTTTCGAATGACTTGCTAGGACATTTACTTGACAACGTTTCCTGGGAATGTCTATCAGTCGCATGTGATTTGCAACAAGAAATCTCCTTGAGCATAGCAAGTGAATAATCGAGTAGAGTCAGCGACTCGGCTAGCACTATTTTAGTGCAGCTACAGCATTATTTTTTTTTGTTTTTTTTTTTTAACGAACACGAACCCAAACGTGGTTTTCTGCCCCACGATGATAAGGGGCAATTTGCTGGAGAAATCCAGCATTTTGCTTAAATAACACAACAATAAACGACATATTTTGCTTACAACTATTGAACACGAAGACGTGAGTACACAGCACGACAACAACAGCACTAATGGTCTTCCCAACTTAGTTTTACTCAGTGGATTGAACTAAGTTATTTCTGGAGCATGATTTAGCGGAAGAGTTGAACTTGGATTCTGTGTAGGTTTATTCTAGATTGTGTCTGGCAACTAACTGCTGGTGGAGGAGCAGGAGGTGGGGATGGATGACATTTTCACGTAGCAGGAGCTGTTGGCCGCAATACGTGGTAGGAAAGATAAGACGCCAGGTGTGGATGGAATAAGTTAGTCAACTCTGAGGTCTGCTTCGCTGGGTTTCATAGGATTTGGGGGAATAGGGTCATTCCACCAGTATGAAGACTGCAACTTTGATGCCAGTTTATTAGCTGGATAATAATAAAGCCAGAATTGATTCCTATCGACCTACTGTATTCCTATCCTGTGTTCAGAAGATTTTTGAACGGATGTTAATTAAGAGACTGTCGCAGAGAATTAGGACGGACGTGATGATGCACCCCAACCAGTTTGGATTTTGTTGCTTCTGGAGTGTACGGATTGTTGTTAGAAACTGGGATAAAAGAAGACATGGATGTCTGGATTGATTTTGATAGCAGTGTGTTTAGACATTAAACATTAGACTATGACAGAGTGGGTCCTTAAATTTTTTTGTAAGAAGAATTGTTGCAAGTTGGGGCATTGGGTGATATGATTTGAATGTTGCGAGCTCTGCTAATAGACAGATTGTTTGCGACTACCATGGGGGACGATTTTGGTCATCTAAGTCTTTATCGGGGATTCTTCTGTATAGCAGCTGTCTTAGTCCGTTGTTGTTTGTTGTTTTGTTTAATGACCTTTTGAGGACTGTCGCTCTAATAAAAAATATTTGGCATTTGCAGATGCGAATTTGCGTACATTGTTGCTCTCCAAGGGTTGTGTCGGTGATTGATTGTCTAATATGGGTCTTGAGTTATCACCTGAGAAGTCGTAGTAAATTGTGTTTGACCAGGGTGCTTCTCCTTTGGTGTGCTTGAATATTGCGGGCAGATATATAAGTAATGCTCATGAACTGCAGTATCTTGGAATTTAGATGAATTTTAAACTAATTTAAATAAGGGGTGTGAGAACTGCACCGTTGTGTTGTGAGTGAGGCTTAAAGGCTATTAAGGGGGGCCTGGGAAGATCCTGTTTTCCCAATCTTTTATTCAATCTGTGTTGTTATCACCTGCCATTCCTTCCGAGAAATTATATGATATGTGTTCGGCCAGAAGTAAATGTGTATCTCCGACTTATTTTGGGTGTGCTTTATTCTACGCCAGTGAATAATTTGCATACTAAAGCGGGGCTTATGTCACTGCAGGTTAGGGTATGCTCTTTGCTGCTTTATATGATTTTCCATAATTTGAGTAGGCTGCATGAAGACTTATTGAAGCATATTTTTGATTATTATTTGTGTTTTGGAAGTGGTGTAGAAAGGGAAATGGGCACAGCCAGCAGAGTAGTTTTGTGGTACAAAGAATTTGACCTACAGAGCTTTTCGGTGCTTGCAATCACGCTGTCCATCAGTCTGTGGAAACTAAGTGAGGTATTGAGGTGAACTTTGCTTGAGTTGAAGATTTTTGCCGTGGATGGACTAACACATGAGGTTTTTTTTGTGATGCGTTGTATTTGCGAGGGAATGTTGGAGGAATTGGAGTCTGGATCCGAGAATCAAGAAGAGTTATTATTATCATAGCTGGTGTTCTGTCAGAAATGATTGTTCAGCTGGCTGCAATTGCATTGGCATTGGAAGTATGTACGCATTTACCATTTTTCCGTTTGGCAGTGCCTACTGACTACCAGTCCTCGTTGTTTTTTTTGTTTTTTTTTGCATAGCCAAAGTATGGAACTGGATTTTGCTCACTCAATTGTGGCTGACATGTGTGTTTAACTGTATCATTTTAGACTTAGTGGGAGAGCAGTGTTAGTTTCAAGGGTGGCTGGTTATGAGGGAATGACGGAGATAGTGTAGTGGCAAACTGTAGGAATGTTTCGTACTCTGTCCGAATTTGTTTTTATGGAGCCAATGCAAGCAACTAAGCTCGGGTGTGACTGACTCCTCTTGTGAGAGAATGCGTGGTTAGTCTTGTGATAGAATGCGTGGTTAGTCTTGTGATGTGATTGGAAGGCTTCTTAGTCATGCTGGTAATGGTGTTGCTTGTTTTTAAAGAAATGAAAGCCTTCGTTCCTGTATAGGTATAACTTTTGTCCATGATCAGTGTCATTCTAACAGAAAAACATTGTTCGGATGTACCTTCCCTTTCCTGATTCTGTTTCCGTGATAACGTGTTGCATTAACCGATTCACTTGATTACAGGAATTATGTTGCTGTGTTGTAGATTCTTATCATCTTGCTTTTCAGGCGCATTTATGCTTAACATATCTCGTTACTACAAATCCCTCCAAACAAGACGTGGAAAGTGAAGCAGAGGTAAGTGATCCTAATTACTTTCATTTTCCTTACGATTTCTTTTGTCGAGTGAATGTAGGAAATAATCCCCTTTCATTTATGTTAAAAAAAAAACAATCCAAAACTGTTTACATACAGCTGCTGCATGCTGTTGCAGTGCACTCAGAACTACAGTTATGGAAATGAAATATTTGGAAAATGCCAAAAGATGAACTGAAGGGCTCAGGGATGAATTCAGCCGTATTAGCCGAGTCACTTTCACTGAAGGGTAGGACTTGGGCATTTAGTTTCCGTGATAGCGGGTTTAATTACCTGCTTAGGCAGTCTGATATTGAAGTCCAAAAGACAATGGAAATATATTTCTATTTCCATTTATTGATGAGTTAACAACACAGATGAAAGTTACCGCTCATTACACACTGTATCAAGTGTGATAAAAGTGAATAGGCATTGCACTGCCATGCGCAGAACAAAATGGACACCTTCTTATTCTCACAATACAAATCCTGGAACTGTAACGTGCTACTTTGCTACATACGCATTTTGCGTTAACTGTATCATTGCATGCAGGTGGCTCCATTGTAAGTATGTGGAAGAAAGGCCAATCAACCCTAAAAGTTAACTGTCCATGCTTAAACAATCTGTACATAATTTAGGCAAACAATACACAAACCACAAAACGGTATCGAAACAAACAAAAAAGGGTCAGATACGTGTGACGTACTTGTTAATACGTAAACAAGGCACGTAAACCTCGGTTTGTAACCTAACTGTCCATACACGGCTAGTTGTTAGGGTCAACAACTACGAGAACTAACTACTCTTATATGTATATATTTATTGTAAATGTATAGCTCTGGTTGAACGAAAGAGGTTGTGTATATTCCTACTTATTAAAAGGTGTTTTCTTTCCAGCATGACTGTAAAATTGGCTTTATTTTTAATGTAGTAATGTTAGGAGCATGCTACGAGTTGGTTGAATGGTCTGTCGTTACGTTCGACATAATACACCGAGCCGATAAGTAAAATGCAATCTACGGAAATGTAGAGTCAGACTGGAGAGTTGCGTTGGTGTGAGGCTTCCGCCCTCACCAGCCTTCCTAACGGTGTGTGAAACCTATACAATCGTTTTTAAATCTAATTATGTATTCATAGCAACGTTAGAAGGACAAGTTGTCAGCCTGCATTTGAAGATGTTGGTATTCATCTACAAGATTTCTCTTGGACTGAGAAGTAATTTGTTTCCAAATTGATGCATTGCGGCTACTTTGTAATTAATCCATTTGTGTGAAGCGAATTTTAGTTGCTTTGGAGGAACGAAGTGTACTTTGAGCGGCTTATGCTTATGATGTTAGGGCAGTTGATCTTAATAGAATCCACTCCACTGCTGTAAGTTCTCAGTAATGAGTTGAAAAGCCATCAAGGACCGCGGTAGTGGTCCTTATGTAAGCCTCAGCATGAACTTCCATGTTAAACGTCAAACTTTGAACTCCTATAGTCTCGCCCAGAATTGACATAGACCAACGAAATTCGGTATTTGGGGTCGTGTCGCAACTATTTCACCACATTACAAATTTTAATGACAACAATCGAACCGTTCGGCGTCCACAGTATGGCCATTTCTTGTTGTTGTTGTTGTTGTTGTTGAGACCGAACCACTGAACCGATTTTCAAGTTCTATAGCTTAAAACGTAGGTATAGACATGGCCTAGGGCCTTTCGCAGGCTATTTTAATGTAACTACAATATTCTTGACACGGAAAGCCAAATGGGCTAAAACTTTTGCTCCCACCTAGAGATCGAACCAATGAACCGATTTTCAATTTGTATAGCTTAAAACGTAGGTACTAACACCGACCAGGGTCTTTTGAACCCCATTTTGATGTGACTGCAGTATTCTAGTCGGCAGAGCAATTATTACTGCAGAGCACTGGGCAGAAATCATTAATGTACTCTTTGCCCTTACTTGGAGATCGAACCACTGAACCGATTTTAGAGTTCTATAGCTTAAAACGTAGGTATGAACAAGGTATAGAGCCTTTCGCAGGCTATTTTAATGTAACTATAATATTCTTGACACGGAAAGCCAAATGGGCTGGAACGTTTACTCTAACTTAGAGATTGAACCAATAAACTGATTTTCAATTTGTATAGCTTAAAATGTAGGTATTAACACCAACCAGGGCCTTTTGAACAAGATTTTGAAGTGACTGCAGTATTCTCGTGGGCAGAGCAATTATTATTGTAGAGCACTGGGCAGAAATCATTAAGTGGAGTACAAATTTTTGCAAATCGAGCTAGGAACATGAAATTTGGTACACAAGTCTTGGACCCCATGAAATATCCCCAAGTGTCTTCAGCACCTTCCCTCCCCCCTGCCAACACCCTCCGCCCCGTGTCCCGTCCCAGGGGCTTTGGCAACAAATTCTTATAGATCAAGCTAAAATCATGAAATTTGGCGCACAAGTCATTTTTAGCAGCATAAATCGAATCAGCCATGGAACCCACATGAAATACCCAAAAAGGGACCCTCGCACCCCCCTGTGCCCCCTCACTGAGGTTTGACCAACAAATTCTTGCGGATCGAGCAAAATGCATTAAACTCGGCACTCAAGTCATTCTTAGCATTACAAAACAAACCAAGCATGGAACCCCCACGAAATATCCCAAGGGGCCCCATAGCGCTCTCCTGCGGTTACTCTCTGGCGCTTGACCAACAAATTATTTCAGATCGGGCTAAACGCTTGAATTTCGATATGCAAGTCATTCATAGTAGTACAAATTGAACTGTCTATGGAACCCCCTTGAGATAATCTACAAGGCACCACAACGACCCCCCCCCCACCCCGTGCTCCCTCCTTGAGGCCTAACGAACACATTCTTCCAGATAGTGCTAAAAGAATGAAATCTGGTAAACAAGTAATTGTTAGCAGTAGAAATCAAACTAGCTATGGAACTTCCTCCAAGGCCCCTCAGCGCTTCCCCCTATTCTCGCTCCATGAGATTGATTTCCGAAAAATTCTTGTTGATCGTACTGAAAGCATGCATTTTGGTACACAGATCATTCCTAGTACTAGAAATTGAACCAGCCATGGATCCCCATGAAATACCACCAAAGCCTCCCCAGCTTCCCCCTCCCCTACCTGGGCACCCCATGAAGCATCAATGACCAACAAATTCTTGATGAATGTACTAAAAGCATCCATTGTAGTAGTGGAAATCCAACTACACGTGGAACCCCATGAGATACACCCACCCTCCAGTGCTTCCCCTGTGTCCTCTCCATGAGGTTGATGACCAACAAATTCTAGTTCGATTTGTACTGCTAAGAATGACTTGTGTACCAATTCACGTTTTACCACGATCAGCAAGAATTTGTTCGTCATTTGTTGGCCAAAATTGGAATTTGGAATTGGAAATTAGAATTGGGATTTTTTAAGTCAAAATTCGTAGTACTACAGCTGAGTGTGGTAGGGAGACATGAAGGGGCCTTAGGGGATATCTTGAGAGATTCCATAGCTAGCTCGATTTATTAGCTAAGAATTGACTTGTGTACCAAGTCGATGTTCATAATTAGCCCAAATTCAGGCCCGTAACAGCTCTACTAATTCTGAAAATTGAATCAACGAACCGATGCTGAATTTTGCAACATAAAACATATGTATGATGAAGGCCTATGGCCTTTTGAACGCTATTTTAATGTGACTACAAGTATTGTTGTTGTTCTTCTTCGGGAAATTTTGTTCTCACGTAGAGATCGAACCAAAGAACCGATTTTCAGATTGTATAGCTCTTAAAATTGAGTATTAAATAGGCTTTCTTATAACAGTTAATTTAAGGTGAATACAGGTGATTTTTTTCTGTGTTATTCTTGCTGAGACAAGAAAAAAATAATGGATATTAGTATTAAAAAACGCTTAAGCGTATAAAATATGGATGTAAGCCTTAAAAAACTTAAAGCCATAAAGGAACAGATATTAGAAAAAGACATGTAAGCCATCAGTGTCGCACTATTACGTGTAAAAGAATCTCCAGCTTGTTTTTTGGGTCGCTGGAGATTCTTTTACACGTATTAGTGCGACGCTGATAGCTTACATGTCTTTTTCTAATATCTGTTCCTTTACGGCTTTAAGTTTTGTAAGGCTTACATCCGTATTTTATACGCTTAAGCGTTTTTTTAATACTAATAGCATTAAAACTGAACATTCGAACAGTCGAACCATTAACTGTGTTAAGTGTGAATCTTTGAAGCCACAACCAAACGACTTATACAATGGTTTGAATGTTCGACAAGAATGTAATTATTTAAACTAGATAAGCTTGGAATGTATAATTTTAGCTAGGTTAGCAGTTAATGAATGGCTAGTTACCATTGTATGATTTTTAATTATAGTTTTTCTTCATTTAATACCATAATTCGATGGATGCTAGTTTTGCTCATTAGTTTATTTAACCTCTTACGCGAGAAACAGCGAAATCACTTCGCCATCAACCTGTGCCACTGCTCAGTCACTACGTTTGTGCTGGAATAGATGCTTGTTTGTATTGTAATAACGAAAGTGATATCCTACTTGTTCTGGAACCAGGCTCCAATAAGTAAAACACCTGCTTCTGCACGAGGATTGCATGTGGCCTTGCAAAGCGATGTGGGTTTTTTAAAGGATTCAAGATGACGCTGACTGCAATACCTGCACTCGGTGCATTTCGTAAAGTCACAAAAACTATTCGTCTTCCTCATCAGAAATAAACATAGTACCTAGAATCAGATGTTTTAAAATTTAGAAAACCATTTTTTATGTTGGTATGTTGCTTAAAGAAATACCAAGTGACAATTTAGGATCTTGAGTTTGGCTCACACGACTTGTAATATGTTGAATGGGGTAAATTAGTATCTTAACGGCACATTCTTCACAATCTATTAGAAAAATGCCGCTTCGACTGATGTCTGGTACTAACTGTCTTCTTCAGGTAATATCATATGGATTTTTGTTTACAGGTTATCGATATTAGGGATGCCAGATACGCCTTATCATTATTTGCAACAAAGCTGATGGGAACCAGTATTGGCATAAGCGTATCCGATATGTTTGTCATCAACAAAATGTTTCTTGTTACGGTACGTAAAAATAATTTGGTAATGGCAATTTATGCAAAACACAATAACAATAATTAGCACATATATACATTGAACAAAGTCGGATAGTAATGGAAAGTTGGATAGTTAGTTGTATGGTATCGACTGAGGGTAACTCATGGAAGCTGTCGGTTCAGGGCTCACGTCTGGATTGCCACCGAAATTTCTTTGCTGTTCGTGTGGTTCTGGTTTGGAACTCTTTGACCGAGGAGGTAGTCTCGACAAGTAGTGTCTAGTTTTCGACGTATTCTGGACGGTTTGCTTCTGACCTGGTTCCAAAGCAATGTCCATAATTTTATGTATTCCTCCACCCTGCCCAAACCCATCTCAGTATTGGTAGCAGTGGCTCCAAGTCCTTCCGACCCTCTGTGGGAAAATATTATTTTATTATTTCACTATTATTATTATTAATATTCTGATTAAATTCTTCTCTTGAACAAAATCTGTCTTGACAGCTTCCGTGTTAGTATCCTAACATAAAAACTAATTAACTGAAAATTAGAAGTAACATTTTGACTGCACTGGCTTTAGTCTTATTTAAGAATTTTAGTAACCAGCTTTGAGTTTATTAGAAAACGACGATGTGCATTCCATAGTAGGAATGCATACATTAGTCCAAAACAATACGTCTATCGAATAAAATAATTAGTTTATGCCTTAGGTCTAGATTTAATGGTGATGTTTTAAGGCCTCGGTTTTGTCGCATGCCATGTGCTAAGCGGCTAAACTGGAGAGCTTCTCAACTTTGCATAAACGTATTTTAATAAGTGGTCAAACTAATTCTGATACCTGGACTAGGGTTGAGGTAAGCGAAAGTTTGGAATTAAAACATGCTAAAAAGCCATAGGCTCTGATAGTGTTAAAGTCTGGGTATGGAATAACAGGTTTGCCTTCTTTAGCAACCATCATGACTAAGCATTCATTGTTCACAATGCAGTTTGCATTCAGAGTTTTACATATCGTTTTACTGAATGTTGTTGGATAATTGAATGGCTTATTGGCAATCTTTGGACCACTGCTAGCCTTTGTTCGACAGGAGAACTTCGAAATATGCGTGCCTAGAGCTGCACGCAGCTTCAACCTGGATCAGTTATTTATGGAGCTAGGCGTCCACGTCTGCCACCGGCTAGGGTAGTGCTGTGAATTGTCAGAACCAATAACCATGATGCTTTTACCCTGTCAATGTAAAAGGTTTTCAGATAAATATAAACGTAGTCTAGGAATTGTAATCATTGATCACCCCTCCGTCCATGGCATATTTAGAGCTGTCCATCAAATCACGTTTTATAAGTGAAGAATGGCCCATTGGCAGCTAGGTCATTAGCACCAACCTCCGTCACGGCTCAATGCCCTGGGTTGCCACTGTGCCACATTACAGAGATGTTAACCAAACCCCAAATATAGATCTTATCCTATATCTGTACCTCCTGAAAAACCCGGAAACCCTGGACAGGAGGATAGAATCTTCATTTTGTAGGTATGAGGATATGACTAAATTTGTGTCATATTTTCACGAAAAGATTTTGATTTTCGGCTGGCTAACACGTTTACAAAAACTACAGCCCTTGTAGATCCATAATAGCGATAATTTTAGAATTGTGTGTAGGATATGGTTTGTTTCAAGTGTTTTATTCTAAAATAGTTTGCTTTCACGACCACAATGAACCCTTAAGGATGGTCCCTAACTGCACATCAGCATTGACTGGAAACTGCCTGGGAATAGAAATTCATAAATCATTGTGCAAGTTACCACACACACATAATTTGAAAATAAAAATTGTCAGAAAAAAACCTTACTATAGTCTTCGCGGCCTATCTTGAGTTCTCCGTAGACCGAACACAGATAATCGATTTTACGTTTTTAGTAGCAGTGTGACTTGTTGATATCCAAGATGGTTCAAAAACAATGGCGGCCGTCGATTAAAGCCACCCCCTCCAGGAATACGTGGCCACTCATAAAATACTTGCAGGACTCAAGATGCGCCACGCACACAATAACACAACCATTAAAAGTATTAATAAATAATTCCATTAATCATTTTTTTCGAATAAGAATAAAACTAAAATAATATACTAATGTTATACCATATTATTTAGTGATTGTTTATTGTTGTAGCACATTATTCGACAATCGATGAATTTGTACCAAGCTTACAAGATAATTCATGTACCATTTCTTTGACTTGTAGTTCTAATGTGAAGGAGCTTAGCTGGAATATTATAAAACTCATCCCGAGGCCAATCAAACCATCCTTTATAACTTATCTTTCCTTTAATCACACCAACCCACTGCTGTCTCTCAACTTCAAACAATATTAACTGCTAAACCTTCTAAATCTCTCATCAACATAAATGGGATTTTTTCACTACGTTTTGTATTTCATTTACACAAGACGCATTATAAACAGGTTACTAAATATATTATTTGTATGTATGTTTGCAGATCACTGGCACGTTAGTTACATATGCAGTAGTCCTATACCAAATACAGTAGTGAGCTCATGCAGTGTTTTGCAGTGCAGATTCTTTCATCACTGAAGTTACATTGAACGTATTAACCAAGACTCGTGAAACACAAGCTATTTGTCTTGTGCGGTTGCATTTCTCATTATTCCTGATGAATATGTTGCAAAACTTGTGTCATCTTTTGCTTGTTTTTAGAATTTGAGTGTTGCTAAATGTTTTATTATAGATTCATGGTGTCAATACTTAGCAGTAATCTTAATGGTGTTCTTGTTGTAATACTTTAGTGTTTTATTTGCTTCTTAATGTCATTTCCTGTGAGCCAATGGGTTGCTTATGTGCAATAGCTCATGCCATGTTATTGTGCATGTGCGCTAATTTAAAATTTTAAATATCGTTTAAGAAATAAATCACTTCGATTGACTCGTTCTTTATGACCCCCCTTTAATATTTCACGGCCTAATTAAGGCCTATTTTTTCAAGGCTTTTCTTCGTTTGGAACTATGGATTGAAACCACTGACAATTTGTTATGTTGGCCGCTCTTCAACTTGTGTTTGAGCTATTTCTGCAATCTTTTGTGTTTAGCAGTGTTTCGTCATTGGTAAGTATTTAGCTTCAATTTAAAATTAACAGCTTGTCAGCAACAAACCTTTCAGGTATATAACTCATTGAATTGTACCGATCATACGACCTCATGTCCACCTTGATCTATCACATTACTGTTACCAAGCTTTCGGGGGCACAATTCAATGAGATTGGCGACCTCGAAAACTACTAACGAGGATCTGTCAAAGATTAATGTGCGTTACGTTGTTAGCAAATTCTCAGCATAAGTTAGTTCCTCCTTATAGTCAAACTTTGTTAGGGGAATCCCCAGTTTTGTTAGGTTTCTCCTCTCATTGAACTAAATTTCGTCAGCGTGAAGAAATGGATCTCAGCCATCACCTGGAAGAAACACCACCTCTCTGACCACCAAAGTTTTTAAAAAGTGTTACTCGTTTCATATTAGGTTCTAATACCTTTTTTTTTTTGCAAACGTGTATTTCCCCAAAGATTGTATGATTATACGATTTCCCAAATTAAAGATAGCTTAGTTAGTGCCTGTTTTTTATTACACAATGGAACAATGCAGTCTACATTGAAATTCAGCAAATGTTTGGGTAGGTTGTCGTGTATTCACTACTGATTTAGAATCATCAAAATTGGTACTATATTTAACAGGATTAGCGTGATAAGTGTCAGTATGGAGTCTGAAAGTTTTCGTATATTGAAACCCTCAGAAGTTCATGAAACGTCTTTTTTTAACGTGCAGCCCTTCTTTGTATCTGCTTAAGGTGCCTTTACCTTGCGAAAAAGTATGCAGATATTAGTTATCAGTTTTAGTAGGGAATCAAAGATAAGTGTGCCAGACGTTAAATAAAGTTAAAGTTAAATAAAGAAGAAAGTTAAATAAAAAGGGAATCATATTATTCATTATCACAACTCAATGACATAAAAACAATTTGACAAAATGCCCTAAAAATTGTTCTTGCTGTACATTATTAATTAACATCCGCATGATTGCTGTATGTTCGGTATTAAACAGAATTGATAACATTTTGCACTTTACCAAAATATATGTATGGGTATTAATGGATACAACGATGGAGCCACAGGTGTAATACACTGTTTCTGTAATGTGAATTTTCCAATCTTAAAATATGGATTCTTTTTACAGGCAAACAAAAATTTAGTATTTTACCTTTATATCACAAAACAATTACACCTCTTCTGTTAAATAACCAAGAAAAAAGCATATGAATTTACAACCTTACTGCCTTGCCATAACAAAAAGAGTTTTAGAATATCTCTGAGAATTCCTGATACGCACAAGAACCACCTAGTCATTATAATAATTTGGAGCATTTTGTTCGATAATAATATATGCCTTACACTCAGCATAGTGTGGTGAAACGTCCCAATAATGGATCTAATCAAGCGTAATTGGTAGCAGCCCAGACAGAGTAAAAAAACAAAAAATCGTTAAATTCGCCTTCGATTCACGAAAAAGTGAAATAGGTAAGGTATTTTTTTTATTATTGATCATTTTCTGGTAAAGATTAGAGCTGTTCGTCACATCTGTTGTGTACTTATTATACTTACAATTACTTTATTTAGCATAAGGTTCCACGTGGTGGAGTCTACTACTCGTTTTTTCTCAATGCCTTGATTTTGTGCATAGCAATGGAGGCCTCACTATTGAGTTTTGGAAAGAAAATGGCAAAATGGTCCACCATTCGGGGCCATCTAGAGGAAATAAGGGGAGAGGGGCCAAGTTTGACTTCTCTTCCAGCTCAGACTAAAAAATAAAACTGCAAAAAGAGTGTTCAATAATTTCAGATGCATTCAATCCTAAGGCCGTCCTCCATGGTATTATTAACTGGCTGGAATGCAGACATGGATTCAATCGAAAAATACGCAAAAATCAAATAAATAAATTAAAATGCTCCAAAACGGTCCCGATTGTTGATTGGTTCTTAGTGTCTTGTCCCACAGAAAGATGTAACGGGGTCCACGGAAAATTTGGAGCCGTAGGCCACATCAGACATTTCAGCGGCCCTGCCCTTACTCTTCATTGCAGTTGTAGGCCTGTCTATATGCAGCAAGAGGTGACCTGGTTAAACTTGTAAATACTGTGGCGGCCGCGATGTATCTTTTTTTAATTGCTTTCATTGCTTGTGAACTAATGTGAGTGTAGAATTTTTGAATTTCCGAATTCAAAGTAATACCGATTTCTTATATTTCATTTCACTTCATATTTATTGACTCATCATATTGTATTGCCTCCTACCACCATTTACAGAACAGCCAGTTGTTAGGAGAACCCATTTCTAACAAATAGTGACTCAAGGAAATATTCTTTACTCGGCTTTTATGGTGAACTAGCTCTACCTCCGACATAACATGCGCCGGTCTAGCTGGTTCCCACATGCGCGAGCAAAATACTTCACTTGGCAGCATGAATTGAAAAGGGTCGCCAAAGCCCTCCCCCTTCCCGATCACCCATGTTTCCCCCCACATTCCCCCATTGCGCAGTCAGATTTACCCCTGCTGTCTCTTCGGTGGCCCCTGCACCACCCTCGACGTCTGCCTCCTCGCCATTGTGTTGTCTAATACCCCCGCCCCATCTCTGCTCCTCCCACTCCCCTGGGCCCGTCTAAACAAATGGAACATTCTACCTGGTGAGTTGCTCGCGTTAATTTCCTTCAACACAAATTTGAGTAAAATTGACAAAAGACTGGGTAACCCCCATTCACCCATTAAGTATATTCGTCCTAATGTAAAGTTTTTCTTGTTCTTTGTTTTTTTTCATCAGAGAATTGGCTTTTGTTCTGATAATCATGATATATTATACTGATTGTATTTTCTTGCAAGTTTACTTGACATTGTATTTTTTTGGGACATTTACCCTTATTTTGTTAATATTGGTTTTACAAAAGTGTGATAGGGTTATCAGTGGTTTTGTAAGACTTTTTCCTTGTACGTTTTACGTTTCTCAGAATTACCCTTCTTTTTTCAAGGATTTAAGGTAAAATGGACGGCCTATGTTTTTCTATAGAGAAAATTTCGAATATTCATGTAGCTTTTTCTGAAAAACACATAGAGCTTTGAATTTTTTTGTGGTGTTAGCATGCATCATCCTTAAGTGTTTGAACCAGTTACACAATTTTAGTGTTTAGTTTTTCAGAAAAAAAAAATAATAAACTTTGATTACAATTTGATTAACGTCGATCCATTAGTCAAATAGTCAGTGAAACCAGTAAGTTATTCGAAACATCATAAATTTGCTTGTGTTCTTTCATAGCTATTATGTGATCACCTCTGCAAAAAAAATCATAACATTCCGACCAAAAGTTTTTTAAACTTAAAAAAGTATGATTTTCGGCAAGTGCTGCGAAAAGAACAGAATAAGAGGAGCTAAACTGTAAAAAAAAAACTACATTATAATAAATTAAATGCAGAAATCCAATTTTTTTTTGTTTTAATTATTATTGCATATACCCTAAGAATGTGTTTAAACAAAAAAATATTTTCAAAATCTTGCTCTCCCCTTCTATGCCTGTCTTACCTTTTAACTCTACGATGTAATGATAACCAACTTTTCAAAATATTAAAGCAGTTTGATGATACATCACTCCTTTTTTAACTTTATGGGATTTTTCACTCAAAAAATCATTGTGGTCAGTTTATTCCCCTCCTTAGTCACGTCAGCTTCGACCTCAATTTGTACACAGCCAATCACTTAATTTGGTATAGTGTACGAACTTAGCAAGGTATTTTTATAAGCTAATGACAGTACGAAAAACCAGTCAAGGCACAAAATAAATCAATGCTCAAAATATTCATTTGTAATTTAAATTTTATTGATTTCGGTTTTTGATGAACCGTGAACAATGGGTTCATTTCTTAGTTATTGGCCAAAATGTGACGCAGGTCTTTACAGGATGGATGTGATAAACAAACATTTTTGCCTTGAGGACATAGTACATGTATTCCACGCTGCTGTTTTTTGTGGCAGGTTGCAGCAAATTTGCACCAAATTCTACAGTCAGTACGGGCTTCTGCTAATTGGTATCCATGCAGCAGAATAACAAACATCAAGAGAGACACTGTCAAAATCTTCATTCTAATTGGAGAATAAAAAAAAGTTTTGAAAAGTTAAAACAGCCGTTTCTGCGACTCATTTTAAATTACGCGATTGATAGTCCGAGAGGCTTAATAAATGAAAGCTTACTTAACAGGCAAAATCCACATTTAAAAATCTTAACTACAGTTTCTAGACCAGCTACGCAGGCTGTTTCGTAAGCGGGCGCGCAGCCCCTCCCCATGTTGCAAATGGTGGATCAGTATTTCCAGGCTAGCTACGCTGGCTGTTCCATAAAACAACCCACCCCCAACCCCCATATTGCAAACGGTTCATCAAAATTTCCAGCCCAGCTACGCTGGCTGTTTCATAAAACAACACCCCTCCCCATCCCCATGTTGCAAACGGTGCATCAATACCCCACCCTCCCCCGTGCTTATGATGTGCATGCGTGTTTGTTTGCACAATACTCTAGACCTAAGGCATCTACCAACAAAGCCAAAAGTTGTTTAAAATATGTTTGATGTTACTGATGTTACTATCAGCGGCGTTCAAAAAGAGATATTATTTTTTTTTTTTTGGGGGGGGGGGGGAGAATTTTAATTTTAACTCCAATTTATGCCTCTGCCAAAAAAAACACTTTATTTTCATTGTACGATAATTTTTTCTTGTTTTAAGTAATGTGTGGCTTCATAGAATTTTTTTTGTTGTTGAAGAAAATAGCTAACAAATATATTTTTCCCCTCCGCTTTTTTTTTTCTTGCGGAAGGGGCACTGCACGCGTCACCATGCTACAGCATGGGCAGCAGACATTTTCAGAAAAATGAACGAACGTTGATAAACAATCGCATAGTGTTCAGTGGCGTGGAGGATGGGGGAGGGGCATTTCCCCCTTTCTCCCCATTATTCACGTCACTGATCACTATGTAATTATTTACCAACGTTCGTGCGTTTTTCTGAAATGTCTGCTGCCCGTGCTGTAAAAATAGCATGGTGACGCGTTCAAACAGTTTACAGCGTGCATCAGGGTGTAAATTCCTCGCCGCACTCGCTTACTTTAACTTTAAAAACGTTCATCTGTGATGCCGATAGGCTGTACAGCATACTAAATTTCATTTGCAACCAAGTAACAGTAAGCCTTCACAGTAAGGCAAAAAAAAACACAATTTCACACAAAAAAAACCATCAAAACCAGTGCAGTTCACAATATCAGGATAATTATCTGTAGGAAAGGTCACAAAGGCAAATTAACAAGTTATCGAAATGTGAAGCTTTCACATTTAATATAGCAGGCATATGTAAGAGAATAGCACATAACGAAAGCTCAGTGAAACAATTAATCAACGTAACTCACAACAGGATCAGTGGACTCGCACACATAACCATCTAGTCCATTTTTAAAAGTATATGTGTAGGTGCAAGTACTACAAACGGTGGAAGAGAGTTCCATAATGGAATACTGTTGAAGAAATAATTCTTTGCTAAATTATGCGACACATGTTTAGGAAAGAGTTTAAAAGGGTGTCTGCGGGTTCGTGAGGACGGGTTGAGTTCAAAAATTGCTCTGGCGTTTGGGCCACCGGTAGTTTGGAAGTAAAATCGTGTATGTGGCAATAAGACTGCCACGAGTAAACCGCCACCAAAGTGAGGGGAGTTGAAGAAACTCAAGTCGTTATGTACACGGGTAGTTTGACATGCCATCCACTCTCTTGGTAACACAACGTTGCACCTTTTGATAGCACTGAGGTGTTTGCACAATCTGCACTTTTCATAAACACGAGGGGTTTAGCACCATTTCAACCTCGTGCGTCTACTGCACATTTCCTTTGCATCCAACAGGTGCCGTCAAATAATTAGAAATTTGTATGTTGAATTGCTGTGTATGGAGAGAAATAAAGTGGACAGAAGTATTATGATCCGTGAACTTGTTTCCTGTTTACACTGTTGGTAGACCTATTGGGTTACTGCTCACAAATCAATAAATTAAAAAATCATAAGTTAAAACAGCAATAATCTTGGACGTTCATTACCTACAAAGCAACAATTAATACTAATTTATCAATGTCTCCCATTCCTTCACAAGCTCGAAAGATTTCAGGAAAAATTCACCAAATGTATCCCAAGGTTTCATGATAAGATCTATCAGACAAGAATAAAACGATCGAACCTATATTCATTGTCAAGTAAAGATAGCCTCGTTATATATTGCTTACTTCGTGACACTACTACAACCTGTTAGTTTTTTTTTTTCGAAATTAGATGAGGGTCGAAGAAGAGATCACCCAATAAACTAAAAAAAAAATAGACTAGATAGCAGGAAGTTTTTCCTTGCAAATTCAGTAATAAACGAGTGGAATGCATTACCTGGTGACATTGATTTCCCCATTCATTAATTTTAAAAAACCACTTAATAGTTACAATGTTTATTGCAAGTTAACAATTACTAAGACAGAATACTCTTATTTCGGCTATATTGTCGATTCTGTATTACCTGTATTATTACGTGGTCAGTTATTGATTTGACGAAACCCTAGCTGTACCCTTCTAACTTTGAAGTTTAGACCAAAGCCGTCCACCTACCTACTTAAATGGGCAGCACGGGGAAGATTAAAAAAAAAATTATGAATCTTGCTGCGTTGTGCGTATGATACAGCTGGCTGAGGGTGTAGAATGAGCTCATTGCTTTTATTGGACGCACATGTTGAGTAACAATCTTCCTTGTTAAGATAATTAGGAGAACTTTGTTGATGTTCCAAAGAACGTATATTTATTAATTCGGCCATAATAGACCTCATTGAGTGTAATAGAGAGTAGAACCGAGGCTGAATGAAAACAATCACCTGTGAACGTTTCCTTCCATCAGGTTGTGACAGAATTGTTGATCTAGGCCTAATTCAGACATGAGAGATAGTTTTGGGAAAAGCTGGGAAGTATTTTACAACATAAATGTAATATTTGGCAGTATAGTACTGTCTATGACTAAATGATACGGAGTTGTAAAGGCAAAAAGAAGTCGCGATGTAATTTGGTGAGCAAAGGAGTCTGAAACACTTTCACACAAATAAATTTCTGTGCATGTTTTGGTTGTGTGCTTATTATTCTAGTTTTACAGCGTAAATAACTAGGGCCGTCGTCATTTCCACTGTCAACATAATGGAGCAGGCTGAGCTTTTTTTGCTGTTTTTTTCCAACTTTCTTTCTGTGCCCCTAGTACTTCCTCAACAGTGTGGCCACCTTATGTGAAGTTAATTTTATGCCCAATTAATGCCCACTTTAATGCCCACTTTATGCCCAATTAATTTGGAAGTTGGGTAACATCAACCATACAATTGATTAAAGTTGCGTAAGCATTTATTTTCAACTTCAGAATGCTCACACTTTCCGTGGAGTAGATATTTGAATCCATCGACTGTTGCTGCCACACGTCCTTAAACTTGGACACGGCCTCGGATTAACAATTGACACAGCTACGGATCTGTCGTTGTTGTCTGGTTGTTATCTCTTGGCTCTTTGGTCTTGGCTCATGCCTTTTACTATTTTGTCACCCTGTGTTCCTCCACCCAAATTGACATGGCCACGGCTCTCTCGCTGTTGTTTGACTGTTGTTTGTTGTCTCCTGGCACTTGGCTCAGACATCTTCCCATATTGTCACCCTGATATTTCTTCAGCCTCATATCCGATTTCGGATTTTTTTTTAAAACGTTGTCCAGACCCCCGTGCTGCCACATGCGAAATGTGGTTTGGAAAGACTGCGTGGTTTTTGCATGATGAGCGGTTTAAGTTTTCATTGGAGTGAGATGATAGGCAGGGCTTCAAGCCAGTGATTATGAATTAGGAAATTAGGATGAGTTTAAAGAAGTGGGCCACTTCCCCATAATTGTTCCTTAATTTGTTGTTGTTGAGTTAGTCTAACTGGCTTAAAACACACACACGTAATGAACACAACGAGTGCTTACGTGTTCATTTAATACCCAATATTTCATAGATATGATGGACTTCTGATGTGTCGTTACATTCGTGGTAAATTCACAGTGGTGACTTTAGTCAAGGCCCTCAAAATCAGTTTGTATACAAGGTTTTATCAGGATGCGATAACAGTGGTATACGTTGGATGGTTCACACACTGAGAATTCCTGGAAGTTGCTGACATCAAATTACATGACTCAAATCGACTTAAAGTCAAAGCATGTTATGTAGGTCCGTGTATCCCACTGAAACCATTTCCAAATAAATTTAAGTCAAACTACCATCTCATGTCGACTAATGAATTCAAAGCACTTTAAAAACTAGCTAGCATTTAATTTCGTACATTGCTTTAGCTTTTGCTGAATCTTTTTTGGTTCAAATTAGTGCCTGGAAACATCATGACACTAGCAACCTGTCACTTCCTGTAACTCAGTTGAAGGCCCATAGGGGCGTATCAATAGATGGTTGATGGGGATCAATAAGCATGGTGGATCAACTCAGGAGGATGTGCCATAGACCTGTAGTCGTTCTCACTCACACCGACTTGAAAACCCCTGTATCCACTTCTTTCTTAAAACTGTTGTGTCTAAGTCGATGTAGCTCAAGTCGACTTGAGTCAGACTGGCGTAAGAAAGGACCGTGTACCATCGGTGGTAAAGTCTAGCACCAGGATCTGATAGTTACCAAGAAATAAGTTGTAGAAAATCTAACTGTTTCCCGTGAAGTTAATTCTAAGTTTCCTGTGTAGTGCTCTTAAATTCTATATTTAACGCACAAATAATACTAAGAACATAAAAGATTTTCGTGAGAATTTCTTGAAAAATATTTCGACTTAGTGAAACATCAGGATGGCGTCCCATTCAGATATAATGCTGGAACAAGGAACTTGTTTTATCATTAAGTTTAAAATTACTAATGGAATGGCAAACGTGTACGTATTTTTTAACTTTTTGCTGGTCATGAATACTTTTTGGCTTGTTCACTGCAAGAAACCAAATCCACACCACCTGAGGTACGGCATACAACAACACGGACGTGATTTTATAGAGTACATTAAACAGGGAATTAAAAAAATATTTTCTTCAACAACCGCCATTTATTAGGGCACATTTCTAAATAATGTTTTTTATCATTTTCATCGTTTATGTTTACTAAATACATCAACTACTGTGGTAGACATATATTTGAGTCAGTCGAGCGAGAGATACTATAATGTATGTGTTTTCTGTTTTGTTATTGACTCATCTGGGTGTCAAGGCATCGGGAGGAATCGGGCCTCATCTAGGAGCAAGTCAGGCAGACAGATGCAATCTCGTGACCACTAGCATTTTACATCGTATTCTTTTATCCTTTACTACCACTCAGTTATACTCTGTTGCCTAAAATAATGTTAGAAATCGGACTAAAAGTCAAATAACTCCAAATATGTTTGAGATAGGAACTTCATCGCCGAACTCGTGAATTGGTGACACCAAAGCTTCCTTGTCGTAAAATTTAAACAAAAATCAAATCAAAATTGCAAACGTTATTGTTTACTAAACAAAAAAAACAAACAACAAAACTCAAGATTCAAATTCAGACGAGTGTCGCTCCACTTGGCCGATAATTCTTACGTTACTGTATTTCGAGCTCATCCCTTAACAACTGCATCACTATTTCATACATCTGCAGTGTTTCTGAACCATTTAGAAAATTCTTGTGCAACTTTAGTATCTTTTTCATAATCGAACCCTGCTTTAATAATATCTTGTTTAAGTTTCCTATTACAACCCAAGCATCTAAAAAAAGTAATCTATCGCATACATACGGCTTTTTATATAACGATCGAAACAAAACTACCTGAACGTGCGGCATCGCCACGATCAAACAAATTCCTTTGTTCAAGTTTTATTTCAACAGAGGGCAATCCTGAAAATGCAAAAGCTCAAAATTCAGCTTCACATTGGGCCACTAAGAGGGGTGGAGGCAAGTTGGGCTATTTACTCTAGACCCAGAGCCTGAAAGGGCCCGGGCCGTCATCAATCATCCAAAACCGGATTACGGAGTTTTAAGGCCCTTCGCCCAAACCGACCCTAAAAAGTGTAGCACAACAGGGAACTCTTGGCACACAACTCATTGTAGCCCAACTCAGTGGTAGCAAATCCGGGAATTCTTGGTAGCACAACTCATTGTAGGATAAGAATCGCAAACCAGGGTTGGGAGAACGAGAATATTTTAAAACTGCATTTTGAAATTTAAACCAACATAAACCATGGATAGTGCACAAAAAATTGGTTTGGTCTGAAAACTTAGAGGAGTTTATAAACATTTTCAAGATTGGATATTTAAGTAAAATATTTAACAAATTTTCCTTTTTTTTATTTATGGTTTGGAGACTGATGGATGAATACGGGCTTTCAGGCCCTAACCAACCAGTTGGAGGGCCTGGCTTCACATACTGCATGCACGAATGGACGAATGGCCAAAGGTACGGGCGTGCATGTCATTAATCTGATGATAGAGCAATCGAAATTGCTGATCGAAACTTCTGATCATACTGTTACTTCTAGAGTATTTTTTTCACTGATGACTTATTTTCGAATTACCTTTGCATCGTTGCACCACATCTTGGAAAAGAAAAGTTTGGCAAAATAATGTCAGTCTTTATCAGTTTAAAAATCTCATTGGTGGTTTGTTGGTTGTAACACCAGTTTGATTGTCATCACGATGAGATACACAGCAATTAGCTGGACGACAACCCATAAATAACACAAAACTGAATCAGTGCACAAAACATCCATTTTTATTTTCAAATTTCATTTCAAGTTGACTGATGCTTACTAATTAACATCGAAAGGTAATGATTACCAATTGAGTCATTAGTTTTTGCAGGCCGGATGTGACAAACATTCAGCTTTCGTATCAGGACAAATTTGAAGAAGAATTGCATGTTTTTCTTTATTCACACAGTATTCATAAAGCTTGCACTCAACTTCACAGTTAGGTTTTGAATCCGATCCGTGCAGCAGAAGGCAAAATACTACGAGAGATGTCATCACTAATTTCATCATGTTGCTGAAAATAAACCAATAAAAGTCATCAATGTATTTGACGGACAAATAGTACGCTAGGCTGGGAACACTAAAGCAGCGAAATATCAGCTAAAAACACTTACAGCCTACAAACAAAAAGTAGGCCGTAAGTCATTTCGCATATTTTGAAGTCAGACAAAAAAAGTATGAAAAATGTTCTTTTCACTGGGACCAATTTTTATCCAGTATT
>JAHWFP010214282.1:0-23316 GCA_023313725.1 Lithobius niger | reverse complement strand
ATGAGCCACCGTACTTTGCGATCACGCAGCTTAAAAATGGCCGGCAAACAACAAGAGGGAGAGCGAATTCCGTAAAGCTGCGTGGTGTTAGCCAACATTTCCATACGCGGTTTGTAAAAATGCCAAGAATTGGTATGGCAGTTTGCGACAGCGCAAACATTTATTTGCCGGCATTTAGAGCCATATTGTCTGTGCTTCTGCGGTCCTTGTCAAGCGGTGAGCGCTATTTGCGCTAGTAACCCTTCTGTGACGTTACGAATGTAACCATTGAGACTGTATGTAAGAGTTACTACATCCTGGCTACACGCTCACAAAGCTTAGACGCTGGTCATCCTGCCTCAGTCATTAACCCAACTTACATTATTTCAAGTGTCGAGGCTAAAAATCTACTTGAGTTCCGTCTCTGTATAATTATATGCACTTGAGACGAAAACCTTTGGGTTTGTGAACCTCCCCGACTCCCCGTAACCCTTTTTGCCCTCACGGCTGACAAAAAATGAGAAACCCGACTCAAGTTCAGTCCGATTATTAGCTGCTAACGCGTGTAACTGACTGCAAGGCGTCCTTTTTCATCGCTGTAAATAAAAGATATGAATATGATTTAGTTAACTGACAATGTATTGCAGTAGAAAATATTCCATTTCTCAACCGTCACCGTTAAGAATACCTGCAATGTTTTTGCTGTTTCACTGACAAACTAACAAAGAGAAACCAAATGATTAGCAAAGAAACTAAAAAAAAATAGAACTCGACAATGAAAGTGAGCAAACAAACTAACAAAGGAAGCATTAAATACGCAATAAAATTACAAAGAAGCTAGGAAATGAAACTAACAGCAAATAAACTAATAAGAAAGAGACTTTATAAAAGATAGCTATGCTAACTATACGATTCAGAGGAGTTCGCATGGCTCTTAACGAAAGCCATAATGTCCAGCCGAGTCACTTAGCCCCTTACGACTCTTACGTATGGAAGTTCGTCTGTTGAAAAACTTGCTTATTGACTTCTTGGGGGTGCACAAGTTTTAGCTTTGAGCCCACAATGAGCCCACACCCTGAGTTTCACGATTGCTTGCGTCATACGTTTTAGGATTCTCGATCTCGATCTATATAGAAATCTCGATCTATATAGCAGCCCGCGAAGCGCGCCCCCTCAGTCGGTGTTTCATACTTATCTGTTTAGGGTAAATAAAAAAGTACGGTCAAAAAACACTATTACAGCGCCATTTTACGCATGACCATGCCTGGACCTGCGAAAGGTGTTAACATGCAAGATTTGGTCTGCGGCTAAGCGCTTGTGAGAAGATTATTGCAACGACTTTCTCCGTCCGTCCGTCGCTTTTTTCAACTTCGCAACGGTACCAGAAATTGACGACCACTGTTTACAACGTTCGATTCAGTGTCAAAAGTTAGTTAAATAACATGGCAAATTAAAACATCGTTACTTCCTTATAGCTGATAGACTTCTTCGACGTAACTAAATAAAATAATAACATTTGATCGTCGAATTCAAACCCTTACGATAACACTGCAGCCTTAAAAACAAAAGCATTATAGCTTCGTTTAAAATAGGATCGTCGCATTATTGCATGAATGACTGGGCTTACCATCGAACCAGATTCTCCATTAGGCCTATCTGCTACTTACGAAATTAAAACTACATTAAAAAAAAATTAGGCCTAAAATCACGTTACCACAGCAACGTCAAGCTGCTCCTGGTAGCTCCTGGCTTCATCAACAGCATCTCTCCCGTCACTTCCCTACTACCACTGATCTATATAGGCTACGTTATGCATTACGTTTCACACTGTAACTGTGTGCCCGAAGACGCACCGAGTTGCAAAAATGAATAAGCGTACTATACAAATCAAATCGCCATTAGCTGCTACTTGTGAAATTAAAGCTCCAGGTAAGAATTAGGCCTAAAGGTTGACAAATACGCCTAAAATCTAAAATAAGCTTAAAAGCTAACGCATTTTTAACCGGCAGTTCTGATGGTTACTGCTTTTAGATTATATAATAGCTGTTGCAATGCGTTATAGAGGTGTGCGCCTCACCATTGATAGTGGCAGAACTGCACAGAAGACCGGATGCGACAAGATAGTCGCTCTAGCCGCTTGTTTTAATTCGTAGTGATATCCAAGATGGCGGTCGGGCCATTTCCTTTTAGTGCCATTATTTTGGTAGCCCTAAACCAATTTCTATTTTTTTTTTTGGCGTTAAAGCTTTTAAGATTGGCTGTAATCCGGTTAAAAATTGTAATTATTAAATCTTCCTTATTTTTAAGAAATAAAATTTAATGGAAGTTCGAAAACCAGTTACTGGCCAAAAATGATGACTTATACTTCTTCCATTCCAATAATTAAAACTGATAAAATATGTTGGTAGAGGGAGGGCAGGGGGAGGGTGCTGGGGAAGTTGGAAGAGCAGTGTGTGTTTAAGTTTTTATTTGCTTTATTTTGAAAGTGATACAAAATTGTCTTCATTCGCGAAATGGTGGGGTTTGTTTACTTTTATTTTGTTTATTAAAAAACAAAATTGGGTTTATTGAATGAAAAAAAGAACAGACAGCATGAATGGGTTTCGGAAGATGAATATTGCGAGTTTCTTCCGTCTTCTTCCTCCTCTTCTTCCTATTCTTGTTCTTCATCCTCTTTATCTTTAGCTTCTTCATCCTTTTTTCTTTTTCTTCCTTTTTTCCCTTCTTTTTCTTTTTCCGCTCATTCTTCCTTTTTCTTCTTCTGTTTCCTGTTCGCTTTTTTCCTCTTCTTAATTTTTCTTCTTTTTTCGCTCTCGCTTGCTCTTTCTTCTTCTGCTTCCTCTTCGCCTTTTTTCGCTTTTTCATCCTCTTCTTCTTCCGCTTCTTCTTCCTTTTTCTTCTTTTTTCGCTCTTTCTTCCACTCTTTCTTCCTTTTTCTTCTTCTCCTTCCTCTTTATCTTCTTCTTTATCTTTTTTCTTCTTCTTCTTCTTCTTCCTCTTCTTCTTTTGCTTCTTCTTCCTTTTTCTTCTTTTTACGCTCTTTCTTCCACTCTTTCTTCCTTTTTCTTCTTCTGCTTCCTCTTTATTTTCTTTTTCTTCTTCCTCTTCGCCTTTTTCCTCTCCTTCTTCTTCTTTTATTGAATGAATTCCAGATTTCTACCCAGTTTTGTTAAAAACTGCCGTACATGTGAAACATGTGACAAAGGAAACTGTTTAAAGGCGTATTTTTTTGAACGTTCCTGCAATTCTGTCAGTAAACAGTGCACGAATCCACCTCAGTGAGATTCGGCGTATAACTAATCTGAGATATCTTTTGTACGATTAAAAAAAAATAAACCCCCTCTCCCACTATTCTTCCACGATTTTGAAATTAGAAAAAAATATATATAAATAACACCGGACGGGAGATAATTTTCAGTTTCTTTTACTGGTTTTCCAACTTTCCATAGGCGTGCGTTTTTTGTTTAATTGTTTTTACCATTTTGCATACCTTTTGATTCCGTCAGTTCAACTTTGTGTGCCCCAAACAGGGTACGCTTAAAACGTATCATTACTCCCAAAAGTATTGTGTCCTTTGACCGAAAGTTTGCGGCTGACCCCACGGGGGTCTGTGTACACACTGCTGTTAAACTTTCCTTTTATTTTACGTCTCTAACCTAGGGCGTCATAAGTTACACTGTCGACAAAATGGAGCAAATCGTTTTTTAATCACACAATAAATTAAAGTTGCATAAATATATATTAAAAAAAATTTAATGTTGAAACAGTACATCGTGCACAGGCAGTTACAACCCGTCCACGAGTGCAAACAACCAGTGTTGGATTGGTGACAGCGTTGTGGCCCATATTTTCGGTTGAGTCATCGCATCTTGTTTCTTTGTCCATTTGCTTTCGTAGAGCGGTTGGGACGAGCGGTTTTTCGACAAAGCACCCACGAATTTGAATTTGAAATTTTATTGGAAAGCATCAAGCTGCATAAACATTAAAAAAAAAAATTAATGTTGTAACAATACATCAGGCACAAGCAGTTTGTTTGAGAACCTGTGTTGCGTTGGTGACAGCGTTGTGGCTGATCTTTTCGGTTGGGTAACGGCGTCTTCTTTCTTTGTCCATTTGCTTTCGTAGCGCATCGCTGGATGGCGTTGACAGTGGTTCCGACGTGCGGTTTTCCGACTTTGGTTTTTGTTTTTGAGCAGAACAAAGCACCCGCGAATTTGAATTTGAATTTTTGTTGTGCAGTTGAGAATTAATGCTGGCAGAAATGTCAGCGCGCATTACATCTATCTTGATATTTACTAACGATGCGCAGATTTTCGCGCTTCTGAAATTACTCGTGAGAAAATCTGGTTTAAACTGATGTGGTGGTTATTTCGTACTGCGTTTGGTTATTTGGTTATTTCACACTGCATTACAAATTGATGCAATGGTTATTTTGTACTCCAATTTCAGCTGCTGACCGACACCCCCCCCCCCCCCCCGAGTTAATTTTGATTCTGCTCTTAAAGTATTAGTATTTTTAACCAATAGCCTGCTGCAATTAATTAATTATGCACTGTAATTTTTACCAATTTTATAAAGTGATTATACGTAGGATCAACATCTGCTTAACTGAGCAATTTTGAAGCCCATGGAACTCTTCTCAGTTCTAATTTTATATAATCAAAATTTAGTGGGTGCTGTATTGCTTGTTAATTCCAAACTTGATTTATTTTTGTACTAGGTCGTTTAAAGCTTACTGTATTATAATATGATCAGTGCCACCCATATGCTCCAGAACTTCAATATTAAAAACACTGCGGTCACTCTCCACCAAGATCAGGTGTAAGATGTTACTACCCCTAGTGGGCTTGTCAACCAACTGTGAAAAACGTAATTCAGTCAAGAAAAAAAATGACCGTTCCTATGACAGGCCAAGGATGCACTCCAGTCTACAAATGACATTTTGTAATCACCCAGCACAACCAACTCATCATTTTTGGCACTGAAAAAACATATAATATCCCAGCACAAACCCACATATTATGTCAGGCAAATAACCCAACCAAAAAAATGCAGTCCAGTATCTAATATGTCTACACACAAGGATTCTCTATTTGCTCCTCTGCCTACGATCTCATAAATCAAGTATTTTTTTCAGAGCAATCAAGAGTCTACCACCTCGAGTTTCTCTGTCTCTTCGAATTACCGTGTATGGCATGTTACCGACAATCATGTGGTCAGTACGTGCCACAGTTAACCATGATTCAGCCACAAACACTATGTTGCACTTTCCAGAGGCTAACAGGAAGATAAAGCCTTGCAAGTTAGCATGGGTACTCCAAGCATTAACAAACATACACTGTAAATTACTTTTGATTTCCAACTTGATGCTTGAATACCGGATATGACCTGCCAGGATCACCTATTAATGACCTCAATTTCCCTTATAATTAGGGCATGAAAATGCATTTCATATTTCATTTGGTAGTATCTTCTATCCGTGTTTAGTTGAGTGGATACCATCATGTGCAAAGAAGTCGTATTCGCCAAGAACCTGGTTCCACACCGACTCGAAACCAATGCCCTTAGTTGAACAAGCTCGATACGGCTCACTGTTTGCACATATTAGGGTGTTGTAACACTGGTTCTCGTTTTTGTTTCCCGGTTGAGGCAACAAACCACAGCAAATTGCCCTAGAAACAGGCTTTATTTGCCAAATGGCAAGAGCTGCATCCTTAACATTTATTTTCATTATCCATTGGTGTGTTATCATCGATAGTGTTACCACCAGTGCCAAGATCACAACCGGGTCCCTCAGAGGTATCATGAAGTATTGTGGGCAGTTTTTCGGCAACCTGTTCTAATCAAAGGTCCGGATATGTCCAGATCATGGAGTCTCCTAGACTTTTTCACGGTCTAAGAACTTGGACATGGGAATCACCAACAACGATTATTTTCTTTTTCCTTTGTTTCTGATGGCTCTTTAACAATGATTCACACTACTCGTTCGGATATGAGGTCTGAACTATGGTTCCTAAGTGATGGTTTGCAAGAAAACCTAAACCCGGATGGGTCAGATTGTTCTTTTCCAGCGTACGAAGGAAGTCATCACTTGCTTTCATCTATGTTGCAGGGTCGCGAGGTAAGCATGTATTTTTTTGTCTTGTTTAATTTTTATGTAATAAATTTGTTATGAAATCTGCAGTCCCCGGCCCACATCGATGGTCAGGCAATTCATAGTTACATTTAAATTTTGTTTATCAGTAAGTGAGCCTACATGAGTGGAGGATGCAACCTGCACCTCCCCAGCTGGTGATTACAGCAATACGATACTGATATCAACTTTTGAATCCTGGTGGTGGTTCATAGAGATGGAGCAAGTTGTTTCTTTGTATCCAAAACTGACTTCGAGAACTTGTCATTTGCGACCACGAATTTCAGTAACTGATGAAGTATGATACTTTCAAGGTTAGCTTCCAAGGTATGAATTCTTTAAAGGAGTACAGAAAAGCTGTTAGAGTATCACTTAAGGAACCCAATCTTGTTGCTCTTGTTTGCTCTCTGATATTCAACAAAAATCCAAGTTTGAGTGGAAAAGAGGTAGGAGGTCTAGGGAACCTCTCCAGGTTAGGGATTTTTCGAGACTGTTCTACATCATTGTTGCACTGGCAGTTTCGAACTGCAGTCTCAAGAATTGGTGATCGAACTGTTTCCACTAGTGGAACAGTGCAGGATGAGTGGTTTAAAATTCCTTTAAACACTGTCTAGTTTGACCCCCAATTTGCTGTCAAATCAAGGTCTCGTTCAATGCGGCCAATATCATGGTTTATCTTTAATTTGCTCATTCCAATTTCTACAACTGACCTAGACAAAAATTCATTTGAGTTACTACCAACACTGGAGTTGTGTTTCTCGACAAGTGATTTTGAAAGGTCACTACGAGGTTGTGTGTTTGGGGGCGTGCACGAATTTGTCCTTTTTTTGTGAAAAATCCAGACTCTATGTGCATTGATGGGGCTGTGGTTAATGAGAGTCAGATGGGCACAAACTATGCGTAGTTGAAGAAGGTGAAGCGTAGGGTGGTTCAGTCCCATCGTAAACTCCACATGTGCTGAACTCAAATGGGAATTCTGGTTTCTGTACAATTTGTTTGTGTAATCCATGAAGCTCCAGTTCTCGTCCATCAACTGTAAATTTTGACCTTTTAGTTTTTTTCCTTCTTAGCATCACAGATTTAAATGCTGGGTCAGTATTGGAATTTTTGTTCTTCTTTCTTATCCCAGCTTGTTGCCTCATAATTCGCAATGAAAAGGATGGAATGCTTTGGTTTTGACATCATTTACCGGCGAAGTTTTGTTGTAGGTTGGATAATCCAGTAAAACGACATGGCAAATGTATGATACAAAACTTTTCAAAAGTTTGCACCTAACTTAAATAGTGTTTCCGAAGTGCCTCTCGTTACAGCGATCGCTTACTGGTTTTTTTTTTCACCAAAGAAAAGAAAATCTAAAAAAAAAGGCTGTAAAATGGTCCATAAAAAATGCAGATTTGAGTAGACTGGGGGCAGGATGTCTTAAGGAATCTCTCCAGGCCAAAACTCACCAAAGAAAATTTTTCATTAATATTTTGCCAGAACTGGTCTTGAACCCACAGTCATTATAACGCTGTTACTAGGTAAAACATAAAATAAAAAAATGGATGCCTTCACCAGCCAGATGTCAACAAAAACTTGGAACACTAATTTCTTCTCACCAGGTTTAGTCTAAGGCTCCAAAATACTCCCAAAATGGTCTAGGAATATTCGTAAATGGTTGATTCCTACCAGCAGATGCCACATTTGACCTGGATCAGCAAAACAAAGACAGTCTATGGTGCCCACAAAGTATCTTGTGCCTTCCAAATAATAATTTTTAATGGCCGCCATTCAGGATATTACCATGAATCAGAAAGGATGCATTCCCCTAATTTTTTTGCATTCCCTAAAGAGAGGAGGGGGGAGTCAAGTAACAAGTTTTAACATATGAGACTGGTACTACTGATCAGATGTAAGGCAGGATTTTTTTTTTAATTCAGAGTAAGGTGGGTGCTCTTTGTAATAAAAAAATTCGCCGAGTCGGGTGCTGTAATCCACCTTACAGAATCTGAATATGTCCAACATAAGTTCGATGCCTCCTGCGCCTATGTACTTTCGGTGGTGGCCTGCTTTCGTGTGTGCGTGTATGTGTGTGGGATGGAGCCGAAGGTTAGTTTTCTTTTTTTAATCTCAAGCAAACAAAACGATAAAAAAAAAACATTAAAAAAAGAAACGGAATGAAATCATACGTTTAATGTCATGCTCGCAAAGAACAAACGGGGTAGTTGGCTTGCAATGCACTATCGATTCCCCTCTTCTCCCCTTCCATCCGTGTACCAATTACTGATATTGCATCCCAAGCCCTTATCTCCATAATGAGCTCGCTACAGAAACGGCTCTCTCTCTCTCTCTCTCCACTCCAGAACCGGCTCTCTCCACTCTTTCTCCTCCCGCCGTCGTTGGGAGTGTTACGCTTCGGGCAAAATCCCAGCCAGCCACCGAGCCAACTTCCACTTTATCTCGAAACCAGGAAGTTAGCCGTGATATTTGCTTTATTGTTTAATTACAAGGTGATAAACGCGGAATAATATGGGCTCATAAATGAGTGATGGTGCCCGGTTATTGGTCCTTGTTACTTGGCTTTTATGTAAAGCTCGTTATCGTCGGCTCCTTCTTCGATGTCGTCAATTCATAATTGACTCCAGCTGAAGCGCCGCAACTTCGTGTATATTGTCTTGTCAAATAATTAAGGTGGTTTTCATCGCCTGAGGATTTTTTTGGTTAATTTTTTTGTTTTTTTGTTATGTAATTGGGCGTTCCTTTGTTCTTTGCGGTGCTTTTAACAAGATGCAAAATTGTTTCGTGGTCTGGACATCGGCAAAGGATCTAAATTTAGCCATTGTTATTATTATTATTTTTGGTATTATAAGGGCCTTTGCGACATTTGGTGTAGGGTTAAAGAGTGACACCATGTAAGAAAATTTAGTTAGACTTCTTTGGACTGATGCGTAAGAAGGAAAACGATAAGATAGGTTTAAAGTTAACTGAACTTCAGGAGTAAAAATGTGATTAGAGGAAAAAACAGCAATACATGTAGGTCTATACCTACAGCTGGATTGCCGGTAACTGTTATTATTACTATTTTTGTGTCTTTACGTTATTAACGATGCCTCTAGCTATTAGAGTCGGTTGAAATTGCGGATTTGAACAAATTTTATTTTGTCCCGTCAACTTAAAGTAGGCCTTGAGGAAGGCCTTTATGAAGGCCTTTATGAAGGCCTTTGCGACGGTTGGTGCAGTTAATGACTGACAAGATGTAAGAAAATGTTGCTGGACTTTTTGAGGACCTTGTGATGCCTATTATGGATAACGCTAAGATAAGTTTAAAGTTAAATGTACTTCAGGAGGGTAAAAAAGTGATTAGAGGACAAAACAACAATACGTCGTCTGCCTGGAATTGGACAACCTAACCTAACCTAACCTAACCTAACCTAACCGGTAACATATGTATAATGTATCGTGACATTATCTAATTGCAGTAATAGTAATTTATTGAAGAGCTTGAAACCACCTGGATTGTGCACCGAATTTAATTTATTGAGGTAATAATGCTTTCAAGCAATACACCCCATTAAAGGTTAACAATACACTTAAATACTGAACACAATACAAATCTCTCAGAAAATACATACTAGAACCAACTAAAATTAATTTTTATGAAAACGAACAAACAGGTCCCACGGTCGACCTCTTTATTGCATAGCAGTGACGAAATACTTTCCATATAGAGCAGCGTCATGTGACGTCGTATTGGCTACAAGAGAGATAGCTGCAAGGGGCACTAGATTGAAATGGAGGGATAAACAACAGCACTTCTAGTCAAGCCAGTGCTTTGAGAGCGGTTTCATAGGCTTAAAAAACCGTTGTTTTCTCCAATCCCTTATGCTGCGAGGTTGTAATCGGAAAATAAAGATTCCACTTGCTTAAAAATGTCAGCAACTGCCAACAAATCGACAAAAATCGCGCGTTATAGGCCTAAGAAATCCACTCTTAACAGCATTGTCTTCAGTAAGACGCCCTTCTTTTCGCCCCCTAGTGTCCCTTGCAGCTAACCCAGTTACTGGCTCCACCATAGAGTAATATACAATAATACTACGTTGTGTCACTACCCTATACGGTAGAATGTTCCCAGTTGCTGCGATGGAATGCAGCCTGACACGTAGTAAAACTGCTAAGGGTGATAATGGACCCACCTGTACTTTGCACAGAAAAGTCTTCGGATTGAAAAGAGAGGGCAGGCTAACAGGAAGTGTTCTGCCTATTCCCAACTCGCTAGCTCGTATGTTCTTAGGCTCGTAGGCCACGTTGAGCAGAATGTGACCTGTTCTGAGTCTCCTGAGTTGGTCAACTATCAGTAGGAGAAAATGGTTCCTCCCAAGTCTTGCAGACGTACGTACGACATAAGGGTGGAAGGAAGGTGAATAGGTCTTCCACTGATGCTGTATTATCAAATATAGTAAAATCTTTGCCGTGCCAGAATACTGTTTGTTTGTTTGTCGTAGAACTAGAGCCTCATCACCTACGTTGCTGACACACAAGAGCGAAGCGATTGAGTTTATTATGAATTAACAGTCACACAAAACAAAAAAACAAGCGGCTACAGCGACTGCCTCGTCGAACCGGTCTTCTGTGCAGTTCCTCCACTTCCAATGTTGAGGCGCACACCTCTATCATGCACTACGACATCTCTATTATACTAATCTAAAAGCAGTAGCCATCACTATTGCCGGTTAAAAATGTGCTAGCTTTTAGGCCTGTTTTACATTTTAGGCGTAATTGTCAGCTTTTAGGCCTAATTTTAACCAGCAGTTTTAATTTCGTAAGTAGCAGCTAACGGAGATATGGATTGTATAGTTAAGCCTATTCATTTTTGCAACACGGTGCGCCTTTAGGCACAAAATTACAGTGTTACAACGTAAGGCGCAACGTAGCTTATATACATCAGTGGTAGTAGGGAAGTGACGAGAGAGACGCTGTTGATGAAGCCAACAGCGACTCGTAGCATCATGACGTTGCCATGGTAACATGATATTATGCCTAATTTTCATGTTTAGCCCTAATTTTATAAATGCAATTTTAATTTCGTAAGTAGAAGATAGGCCTAATGGAGAATTTGGTTCGACGGTAAGCCTAAGCAACAATGCGACGAGACTATTTAAACGAAGCTAAAATTCATTTGTTTTTATTGAGAATTTTAATTTAGGATTTTAATTCGACGATCAAATGTTATTATTTAATTTAATTACGTCGAAGAAGTCTATTAGCTATGAGGAAGTAACGATGTTTTAATTTGCCATGCATGTTATTTAACTAACTTCTCACACTGAATCTAACGTTGTAAACAATGGTCGTCAATATCTGGTACCGTTGCGAAGTTAAAAAAACCGACGGACGGACAAAGTCGTTGCAATAGTCTTCTCAGCCGGTACGGCTGTACAGAAAACTAAAACCGATGTGGAGTCGCCTTTAAAGGAGCCGCCATTGAATAGTGCATCGGGCTTCAATTCTGAACATGTTGATGCAGTCTAGATTGAAACGATTAGAAATGAATGATCATCGGTCCACGTTTGGACGAATAGCCTTACAATTATAGAGAAACTATAGCGCTATAACTAATTGAATGAAAATCTTGCAAAGTGGAACATACATCAAAAGACGTGTTGGGGGTATGGTAGCACCCCGTTTTCAAGTGCATTAAAAATCAGCAGTCAAGCATCGTAAGTACAAGATACACTATAAAATCAATCCAAAGCAAAGCATACTTACTAATGTAAAAGGTAATTCAACAGTTCTTCTTTTTTTTTTTAACAAGCGAGAACCCAGATTTACTAGCGAACCAGCAAATCATGGGAAACCACACCTTATCCTATACACGCAGGAACGAAGTAAAGCCCAGTAAAAGGCAATTCAACATATCAATTTTTTCTTTTTAAAACAAGAGAGACCCCATATTTACTGGCGAAATAGCAAATCATGGGAAACCACACCTCATCTCTGTAAATGCAAGAACGAAGTGAAGCCCAGTAAAAAATTTACCAGGAGCGATGAATGCTGGGGGGGGGGAGGGTTCTTGCTAGAGTGGACTAACTTGCTGATAATGTACTAACTTGCGTATATAACAAACGTATCCTTTAATATTCTTATTTTCAGGTAAGATGCGGTTGTGTGCAGGTGGTAAGTGGACTAATATAGCTGAAGATTCGGGGTTTAATCTAGATAGATCTGGATTGCTTTTCAGTGACGAGCACCTGTATTGATTGCCCAGGTCGGGAGTGTGGCCTGTCTTTAACCGATTTTACCGTATATACCCTATAGAGCAGTGACATTTGCCGCCATATTGGCACCAGTATGGGTTTCGGAGGGCATAACTACAAGGTGCACTACATAAAAATGGAGGGAAAAACAACGGAAGAGCGGATTTCTTAGGCTTAAAATAAGGTTGTTTTCTCCAACAACAAAAATCGCGCGTTTTAGGTGTAAGAAATCACTCTTCACAGCATCGGCCTTCTGTTTCTCTCTGCAGTGCCCCTTGCAGTTAACCCATTAAGGCTCCAGCATAGAGTTATACAGGGTGTAACAAAAGGTTGTGTCCATACTTGGCTGACTAATTCCTTGCATCAAACTAAGAACATAATTCCTATAAACATTTGGCCAAAAACGTTTTATTCTTTAGTTATCGCACGAATTAATAACCCAAATTCCAACTTCTTTCCCCCCACCCACCGACTCCCACTCCCACTAACTGGCGATTGCAGACACAAAGCAGAATAGGAAGGTAGTGAATGAAGATAGTGTAAAAACTGTTAAAGAGTCAAAGTCAGACTAACGGAAAAATATCTCTTGCCCAAACATTTGTTCTAGAGGGTGAGCAACCATTGTTTGAAATTCTCGTTAGTCAGTGTTAACGTAGGCCGGATAATACCATAGTGGTTTTAATCCCGTAAACAGATACACGGCAGAAACTCAAAAAGAAAAACGTCTTGAAATACGAAAATCTAAAACAAAACCTACAAGGGTTTGAAAAGAACCCGTCAAGTTTCAGCCAATCAAAATAGTGATATCAGAACCAAAAATGGCTGCAACCAAGTAGCAACATTAGTTATTAAGCTAATCCCACCGACTATTACCTCAAACGTTAAATCAAAAACTTGCTTGCCAACTAATGTAGCATTTTAGTGGCAGCCATTTTGAATCTGAAATCACTACTAGTGATGGCTGAAACTTGGCGGTTATTTTTCACCCTTGTGGGTTTTGTTTTAGATTTTCCTATTTCAAGATGTTTTTCTTTTTGAGTTTCTGCCGTGCATCTGTTCACGGGATTAAAACCACTATGGTATTGTCAGGCCTACATTAACACCGACTAACGACAATTTCAAACAATGGTTGCTCCCCTTCTAGGACAATTGTTTGGGCAAGAGATATTTTTCCGTTAGTCTGACTTTGACTGTTTAACAGTTTTTTCACTATCTTCGTTCACTACCTTCCTATTCTGCTTTGTGTCTGCAATCGCCAGATAGTGGGAGTGGGTGGGTGGGGGGAAAGAAGTTGAAATTTGGGTTGTTAGTTCATGCGATAACTAAAGGATAAAACGTTTTTGGCCAAATGTTTATAGGAATTATGTTCTTAGTTTGACGCAAGGAATTAGTCACCCAAGTATGGACATAACCTTTTGTTACACCCTGTATACAATAATACTACGTCGACTCGTGTCACTGCTCTATTCCTTATTCCTTACTTAGAATCTATATGTAAGGCCACATAATGTAGGACAAACAAGGCAAAGATTTAGAGAAAGGATTTCGGCGCATAAATCTAGTGTTAAAAGGACATTCCTTCCTGCGCCATTTTTCTCGATCCACCACATCAAGTACGGCCCCAAAGGTCTATTTCCTTACCGTTAGTCAATCCCTTGGTAAAAATTCGTTTTAAAATGTGGCGTCTGGGAGATTTTCTGTTGAATATTAATTAACTATATTTACTGCGTCCCGCAGTATATGATCCTTTGCGCGCTTACAATAACCACGACATTTCATCTCTGTGTTTGCATATACTAATTTTCTAATAATTACCATGAGATCAAAAAACTAAAAAACTTATGCGGTAAAAATTAAAATTAATTATTCCAGTAGATCGCCTAAGCAAAATTATAAGATACTAGCCTAGAAAATCATAAAGTGTGATGTTAAAATACGAGAATCATTCCGGTTTGTGACGACACGATTAATGCGTTCATGGTGATTCGTCTATTATGTGCAATGTCAATCGAGACAGTAGCTACGTTCTTCGCTGCGACTATCACAGTTGACCTATGCGATGCTATATGGGCGAATGGCGATCAGCGCGTGGCTGTTATAAGGCAGGTCATGCGTCCTTTAAACCTCTCCTGATTCTGAGGGGTGCTAACTAGAAAAGTTGGACTTAGAACATTTTGGGTCGTCAGTTTTTTGTGGCCCACCCTGTATAAACGAATACGGCTTCTAACCACTTCATTTTGTAGGCTGGATAGGTATAGGATAGGTATAGGGATAGGGATAGGGGTATAGGGCTATAGGGTATAGGATAGGTATAGGTATAGGCTGGATAGGTATAGGATAGGTTTTATAGTGGCGGCGTTTCCGTTTTCGGGTCAGAGAGGTCTCCAACGATTCCGCTTCAACCGTGGTGCTCCGTGATTCCCACTGACTTATCCGGATACAGTTTTCTGGGGATACAGTTTTCTGGTTCAGTGGTAGAATGCTCGCCTGCCACGCGGGCGGCCCGGGTTCGATTCCCGGCCGATGCACCAAAAACTGCAGGGATACGGAACTACATTCGGGCGGAAATGTGAATGAGTTGGTTTGGTGGAACAGTGAAGCTATGAAACAGTAATTACTACAGAAGTTTGCCAAAGATGTTTTACTAGTTCAGGATAATTTGATGTCTTAGCTCGCCTGCCTTAAGGTAACCCTGCATAATTACACATGTGATGGGGTGAATTACAGTGAAAATATTGGGGGCATGCTGACTTAAATTGGGGCCAACGGAGGAGAAATAGGGAGGACAATTTCTAGTTAACAATCGAAAATAAGACTTACTCTTGGCTTGGTTGGATTGGAATGGGAGGAGTGCTATTGGGCAATTGTTGCCCTTAAACAGCATGGTTACATTGTTGGCATGGCAACCCTCGAGCTTACAATGGTCATGAATTGATTTTCAGTATTTTGCATTGTTATTGTCCAAGATTGTTACAGGATAACATATTAAATTCAGGGCAACAGTGAGTTGCTTGGAGAGAAAAGCAAACTGAGGGAGAGGTCAAGCAGGCATGGTCCATGGAGTTAAAGCAGCGTTCACTGCCATAATTATTAGTACGTCCAGTGTCCCTGACGATCACCTAGCAGTCCTGCCGGATCTGTCCCTACAGTTCCTCAAACACATTTGCGATCTCAATTTTTTTTGTCGCGGTAAACCTGGTGTGTACATGGCCGCAACTATGTTCACAATCCAAAATCGTTTGGGGCAAGAGTTTTTTCGTGATGCTCTGACAAAGTTTGCATTTGGGTTCTTTAAAGGGACATTTCTCCCAGCGCCATTTTTCTCGATCCTCCACATCAAGTACGGCCCCAAAGGTCTATTTACTTACCGTTAGTCTTTCCCATGCTAGAAATCCGTTTTAAAATGTGGCGTCTAGGAGATTTTCTGTTAAATACTGGAGAATTTTATTTACTGTGTCCTACACGTATAAATGATGCTTTGCGCGCGTATAATGACCTTGAAGTTTTATCTGTGTGTGCGCAGTACTAATTTTAATCGTTTGCTAGTAAATACTATGAGATCAAAAATCTAAAAGACTAATGCAGTAAAAATTAAAATTAATTATTCCAATAGATCGCCGAAGCAAACTTATAAGACACTAGTCTAGCAAATTATAAATTGTGATTTTAAAATACAAGAATCATTCCGGTTTTTGACGACACCATGCGTTCACGCTGGCTTTTCTTATATGGAGTAATGCCAACTGAGACAGCAGCTGCGTTGTTCGCTCCGAGCAACGAAGCTACTGTCTCAGTTGACCTTGGCTATAGTAAATGCGCGCGGATGTGATCGGTGCGCAGCTGTTATAAGGCAGGCGGAAGGTTTAAGGCAGGCCGGGTTTACGTTTAATTGCAGAGTTCTGTTCACTTCGCCGTGACAATGTGTGATGTCGTTCCATCCCGTTAATAAACAATACAAATAACGAATTATAATCGCACAGTAGAGAAAAAATCGTTATCTTCAGATCGTGACCTCGCGTAAGAGAAATTAATCAAGTGAAAGCTATAGCCACTGATATATGTCGACCGTGACAATAGTAAATGCACATGACCTTGTAGCGACTCATTTTGATCCCTTAATATTATTGCTGAAACCCATGTTAACATCACTACCTCAGTCAGCCTTGGGCCCAGATGTGTCAAAACAATCTGCACTCTTTCCTATGGACAATATTATAGTCGTCAACAATAAGACAACACTGTTAATGTTATCATTCCAATGCAAATAATACAGGGTGGTCCACAAAAAAACTGATGACCCAACATTTTCTAAGTCCAACTTTTTCTAGTTAGCACCCCTGAGAACCATGAGAATACAGAAATCTTCCCGTTTCATTTAGATGTGATTTCTGTCCTCTCTTGGGTCTGAGGGGTGCTAACTAGAAAAGTTGGACTTAGATAAATTTTGGGTCGTCAGTTTTTTGTGGACCACCTTGTGTAAGAACCCTGCATTGCCTTGGCAACCGATTGTACTGGATTGCTCGGGCCCTTGGTAAACATTATTTTGTCCACCATTCCAATCGCCCAATTCCACTGACTAACATCCGATGGCTTTTCATCCTGCTTCTTTGGTAACTATAATTGGAATATTATTTCTCCCAACTTAAATTATACCCCGGTCCTCTGAGCTTCAGTAACGTCATGTTCCCTTACAATCATCATAAATTTCACACCCATCACTTCTAGGTCTGGGAGGAGGACCTTTTGTAAAAGTTGGGCGAGATCGTGTAAATAACTGGAACCATAAAAAATATGACACGTGCAAAAGTAATCTGACTTGGTTGTTCCTATCGTTTCACCGTCAATTATTTTCACCAGCCATCACCATATAACCGATTTACCGAGATCCCACCCTCCACTTTTGGTGCATCGGCCGGTAATCGAACCCGGGCTTCGCGCGTGATCTGCCGATTCTACCCTAAACTACTTAAAGATACAGAAGGCATCACCATTGATGAAAATTGGAAATTGCCAAACATCTCACTAAAAACCTGGGTAATAGAATCAGATGAACCTCTGCTTTATAACGTTCAAAATATACGTCACAAGAAAACAGAAGACCTCCTGTCTGTCTACCTGTATAACGTTCCCATGATACAACGCGAGTACTCCTTAACAATGATTTCAAAGTATGATAACAATGGACCATAGCCACGACTACATAATATTTCAATGCTCGTAATGTTTCACTGCTACCGTTCAAACTATGCCTGGTCGCTCGGAATGTGACGTTGTTAAAGGTTTTGGGTTTGTTGAATTTGTTGATGAACAAAATGAACGAATCTGTGTTTCAGCTAGAAGCTTACAGTTTTTTGTTTTTTTAGCCGAAACCCGGATTCGTCCATTTTGCTCATCAACAAAGTTAATAATGATGATATGATTATTAAGTTCGGTTCCAGCAAAATACTGAAATCAATTTCACTGGGTTTTCCAGGTTTTCCAGAATCGATGAAGTCATTTTCCAGGATGTTTACCGTAATTTTAGGAAGGAATTTTTTTTTCACACATTCTACCAGTTTTACGTTAAAAACTGGCTGAACCTTTAGATGGGAAACACATTATTCAAAATCTGATTTTTTTTCCTTGAGTTTTCCTGTTTTTTTTTTTTTGTAAAAAAAAATCAGAGAATTTCCTGAGTTTTCGAGGTTTTCCAGGTTCGTGGGAACTCTGCATTAGGCCTCGAAATTGGAAGACTGATACGACAGAAAGATGTATTCTGTAGATGCGGACTTCCAGAGCCGAGTTGAATTGTTCCAAAGTTGTCGGCGCAACAATCACTGCAAGCGCGATCGTTGTTGCGTGCGTATCGCTTGGTAAACCACTGCTACCTCGATAAAAGAACAAGACTTGCCACAATTTTGACCTTCCGTAATGCGCGCTCTCTTGTTGTTAAACATCATGCTAAATGATTGCGATTCATTGGAAAGAGTTGATTACCTTAAAAGTGATTAAACAAAGTGTTAACATTACGTTGGGGGAGGCTTGGGGGAAATGGGGGGGGGGGGGCAGGATGAGGGCGACATAATTGGGGAACACTGTCGTAGACATATTCCTCCCCTTCTCCCATGTGAAGGATGGGGGAGGAAGCGATAGTAATCCAAGAGCGACAAAAAAAGGAGCCTCTTCATTTCAGACTGTTATGAAAACTGAATTTACCCGCCTTTAAGCGCCCAACTTCTATATTCCTAATAATGAAGCAGCAATATATTTGAATATATAAAAAAAGTTCTTGAGTAAACGTACTAACTTCGCCAAGAGGAAAGGGGGAGGAAGGGGGAAAGATCCAACGTAGGAAGTGAGGGGAACGGAACCAATGGAAGAACGGCAGACAGACAATACACCAAGTTGGTTGATTAAGAGGGTTAACCTTGGCGGCTTTTCCCGACTTGAGTGGTATCGCTACTTTGGGGCTTCTCTTACGCCAGTTTTGGTTGCGCCACATTGGTGGCATGCAGTCCAGAAGTGTTGTCAGTGGAATTATTTCTGGCAACCTAGAATGAGGTGCAGGGCATTGCATTTTGCTTTGGATATTTCAAAGCACTATATGCATCTTTCGTTTTTCGTCTATATTTCAAAGCACTATATGTATCTTTCGTCTTTCGTCTATATATCTAAGCACTATTTGTATCTTTCGTATTTCATTTTTCGTCTATATTTCAATAAGTATCTTTCGTCTTTCATCTATATATCAAAGCAGTATTTGTATCTTTCGTCTTCCGTTTTTCGTCTACATTTCAAAGCACTATATATATCTTTCGTCTTTAGTCTTTCGTGTATATATCTAAGCACTATTTGTGTCTTTCGTCTTTCGTCTATATTTCAAAGCATTATTTGTATCTTTCGTCAATATTTCAAAGCATTATATGTATCTTTCGTCTTTTTATGTGTTAGCTGGTTTTGGTGGCTTCGTTCTTAACCTATAGATACAGAATGCTAACGTTGGGCCACAAACTGGGTCGGAGAAAATACCACTGCCCCAACACAGTAGATTGATTTTCACGTGGTATGTCTGTCATTAGCATAGCAGTCGCAACAAGAATGTACTCGGGCGTAGCGAGACGACGCGGAATGAGCGAGCGGGTCCGCTAGTAGTTCTTAATAATGAAGCAGCACAATTTCAATATCTTTCATTTGGCGTTGACTCATCTTTGTAGGTGCCTTAGTTCAAGAGGAACAGATGTACACGCACACACGGGTTTAGGCAAAAACCGTTTAACTCTATACATCTGCTGTAATTTCCAATATCAAAATTAAAATTTATTTACGCACTCGACCTTTCGCGTTACATGCATCGCGTTCTACGACGTTATCGAAACTGTGCTTTAATTTATTTTTTTAAATGACGTTCCACGACTGTTTATTTGTTTGTTGATCATTATCGAATTAATAATTTGATTTACGTTGAAAGTTCTTACTCACTTATTATTTTCAATAACAGCACATCCAATCAAGTTGGTTGGTTTTGAAAATGAAATATTTCTCCCCCGACGGAATGGGCCTGCCGCGACGACGCTTTTCCGATAATTCAACTTCAGAAATAGAATTATTAGAGTGGGGGTCGTTAGTTTCGTGGGGGCGACAAGTATTGCGCATGAATTGGCAACTCATCACGACAATTTGGCCGAGCACAATATGGCGAAGTTTATTTAAGCCGCAATGAATTGGCCTAACACTTTATGGATAGTGTGTGTATGGCTCGACAGCTTGTGTATAAATGTAAGGCTGCTTTAGCGGAAAGTCACGAAATACCGCTAAAGAGCTCTAGTGATCCATGTTTGCATGCGGAGTCGGCTCCAATTGATTTTCAGAACCTATTAGCACTAGTACGTAACTACGGGGACCAAATTACGGAGCAATTTGGTTCGGCTGTTGCGTGACTGCCGCAACCTCCTGAGTCACAACATAATCAGAGTTCTGAAATAGGTCCGCGACAGACCATAAACCGAGCGCAAATTTGGAAATCGTGCTACAGCCACCGTTGTTTTGTGTTTACCCCAAAAATTGTTGTTGCTTTAGTGCGTGTGGAAATTTATGTGAGGTTAAAATTAAGCAAATACAAGTAGAAGCTCAAATAGGGTGATTTATAGTTGTGCTGGAACGAAGCTTGCAGTCAATCTGCTGAGAAGGCGGCAGTGAGGCGAAAGTTAACCAAAACTTCTTTCGCGGTATACACCTCCGCACAAAACAAACACAATATAATAAAAACATACCAATCCTGCAATTCTCTTTCTCACGTGTAACGTTTTCTACCCCATTTTGTTTGGGATGGTTTTAAATCCAGTTGAAAATGAAAAAAAAAAGCATCTGACTTTACAACTCTCTCAGTCATACCTGGCCTACACTATAAATAAGTACGGTTGTCAACAACGGAGATTGTTAGGTGATAAGAATTTTTAACCTATTCATGTGACCTTAAACCATCCTTCCTGTTGCTGTGAAAGAAACTAACGGAGTTTTCTTAATCATCAACAAGAACTTCCTTTGCTTGCACATTTAGGAAAAATGGGAAAGTTTTGGTTTAATAGTTTTCTTAGTTTTCGCTGGATTAGCATACCTATATATAGGTAAAAAATTTAATATTTATGAATTGTGAAGAAGTTGAAGAACTTTAATTACGTGCTCAACGGCTCCCTGGACTTAGGAAAATACCCAGTAGCTCTTTTTCTGGATATATAAAAGTGTTTGATACGGCGCATCATAAAAGTCTTCTTTAAAAACTGGATACAATTGCCAACGAGGTATACCGCTTCAGTGGTTTAAGAGCTATCTATCTGAATGAAAGAACCCAACTTGTTAGCGTCTCAAGTACTATTGTAGCAGCCTCAAAACAATTAGACACGGAGTTTCCCAGGGCTCAATATTGGGCCTGATTTTATTCCTATACTACACATTAATGATTTCTGTAATAATGGTTTACTTTTAGCTTTTGCTGACGATACTGCCTTCTTATACAAGGCGAGTCAAAAGTATCGAACCAGTGAATTTGGCAGCCGCATGATTTGATTTAGCCATCAAACAACTATCCATCGTTGGTCACCACGGAAGGGACTACGTTTTGCGATCATCCAGGGTTGCCGCCCCCCTCACATCCTCCCCACCTTAAATAAATGTTCCACTTCCGGTTGCTTTAGGAATATGGCTTTGGTCCCAATTTGAGATACGTGCGGGTAGTCAGTCAATTATTCATGGTGAATGAAAAAAAGGGCGTGTAAATCGGTCCACAATAGCACGAGCTATGACCAAAACGAATTAGTGCAAATGTTGGATTTATTGCATAAATTACTATCCTGAACAGTTGTGTAAATTAGTTGATTGCGTGTACTAGTGATTACAGTAGAGAATAGCAAACGTGACGAAATTGATAATGGTTCGGCTAGCACACGTTTGTGCAGGTGTGCATATGTAGCAAACTGGTCTTCGAACCATGAACCGCATTATTTTATATTTATGACGCAAAACAAATATGTATGACAAATTTGCGACATTTTTTTTAAGTAGTAAGTAAGTTTATTCATCCACCACAGGTTACAAAATTAAGCACAACAGCAAACACTCATTCCACAAGAGCTAATGCTCGCGTGTGGTTTGAGAGCAACAGACAACGAAAAACAATTGAACTATAGCACTTTTGCACATAGAATCAAAGGTTAGGCGCCAAAAGAACAACAACAACACACATCGAAATAAAATTTAAAAAATATATCGATAAATAAATATATACGCAACAAATTTACGAAAAGGGAGAAAAAAGCAGAATACAAAGAGGAGTGAAATATATAAATCAATCTCAAAGAAAACACGAATAAAGCAAAAACACACAATTTATAGTCAATATATAGTTAATATAGTCAAATATAGTCAACAATTGGTATCGTTCAAAACCAATTTTGAATTGTTGAATCATGTAATAGGCAAATAGTCAATACTAATATTTCGTAAAAATAATATTTCGTACAATATTTCGTAAAATTAACGAATTTTATGAATTTTATGACAAGTGGGAGCTCCGTAATCCATCAACCTAACAAAGTTAGTTCGTTGTAAATCCGTTCTGTGACCAAACCTGTCCCGTGAATTAGGAATTTAGGAATATCTTTACGACTAAGACAGCCCACAAATCCAAGAAAGTTTTTTTTCTTTCTGCTTATTTAAACTTTTATTTCTTTTCTTCGTGCATGCAAATCGAGTGCATCGCTACGGAAATAGATCAGAGACAGAGAGAGAGAGATGCTTAAATTCAGACTCAACAAAAACAAACATGGCGCTTGCATTTAAAAACAAACATCGTAACTTGGAAACAACAAACAAGGCACGCCGTACCGCGGCCTCATGGGAAGGAATGATAACCGGATGAATAATTCCGTTCTGTTTTAAAATAAATAATGGAGATAACCCGAAATGCGTAAAGTTTTAAATTTGATGAGACATTTACATTTCTGGTTCAAAAACAAAACATCAGATAGCACTCTTCATCTAAATCTTATATGTAAGTGTGTGTCGGGGGAAGAAGGGGAAGGCATGAATTCCCCTCCCAAATTAGGGTTACTAACAACACCAAGATTCCGATTGTGTGCGCTGACATTGTATACTGATCAAAACTGAATGCTACTACATTCGTGTTTAACTTGTTTGCAGTAATTTTCATCGAATAAATGGTGGACTGTTTTTCTGAACTCTTGAATGGCTTCTTACATTTGGTTACTAGCCCTTTCTGCACCAACGCAAGGAGACAAAATAACGAAGCCCACCGACGAAAAGCCAACTCCGTGAGTGTTCCCAGGGAAGCCCGAGTGAAGCGAGCAAAGATCGGCAGATTGGCAGAGTTGTTAGAGGCTTGGTCTTCGAGAGAGGAGGATGCGAAATCGAACCACTTTATAATAATAATAATAAAAATGAATTTACCCTGCAAGTATGTAGGGAAGGAATCGGAAA